>VTPC01001575.1:0-15508 GCA_011009095.1 Ignelater luminosus
ATTGGAAAGCTTTTCATCAGATATCTTATTTTTCTTTTCTTTAATATGGGCTAGAGTGTAATTCTCCGATGCAGCTTTTTGGCATCCAGATTTCAAAATATTTACCTGTAAAAAAGGTGTGTGTTCAACTAAAGTATTTTTATACAAATATGATCCATATTCAGTAACACGGACCCATTTGATACCTTCTCGAAAAGGCACTGGTTCATGTAGAATATTTTTTTTTCTGTTAATCAAATGAAGTTTTTCGGATATCTCGTCAATATTCTTAAAATGATGTTTCATATTAAATACTACCGAGTTTTTGACACTAGCAGATCTTATGATTGTTCTGCACGTTTCAGGGGTATAAATATTTTCATACTTTCGTAATACTTTTTCAATACGGTCAGTCTTTATCCGAGTCCATATATGAATGGCCTACTTCTGGAAATTTATGATCGATAGTTTGAAAATATCCTTTAAAAATGAAATACTGATAAAGTGTGATCAGATTAAAGTTCTTGTTTTGTCCACTGCAGGAATCTGACCATATGATGAGATGTTTAATACTGTTTTGTCTAGCAGCACTAAATAGCTGAATGAATGTATGAAGGCAGCTACCTATCTCTAAGCTAACTTTGGTAGCAATGTTTTCCGTCCATGTAAAAAAAATGCTTGATCCCCAGATTTTGATACTGTGTGTATACCAAAGTTATACAACCAGAGTTGCCTCAAATAGAACAATTTTGGCAAAGGCAATATCTGTTGTAAATCCATTGTGAGGTAAGCTGTATTATCGTTTGTTTAAACAAAGCTTCTATCTCTTCTTTGTTGTTCAAATGCATACTTGTAGTTCTCTTTATGCTCAATATCATCTAAACCAGCATCACAAGTACTGCAGGTATCGCTTTTAGGTTGCCCGAAGGACAGATTAAAACGGGTTGAAAAAATATTGTTGTAACTACATTTTTTTATAAAGTACTTTTCTGGAAGGTTTTGCTCCTTGCACCAATCAATACATAAATGGTACATTTTTGTTAAGTTTAGAAAAGGTGATAAGTACTTTTTGTTTAAATTTCTATTCCTCGAATAATGAGATTGGTCTGCAGGAAACTTTTCAATGTGAGTAACAACACAGTTTATCACTTCATTTGGAATTTTGTGTGGCCTGTTCTGGTGAACACCTCGCTTATCAGGGGATGGTGCCGATAAACCACTTTTAAGTTTATTCTGAATGAGCTGAACTTTTTTTGAAGGTAATTTGGTACAGTGAACATGTTGCAGTTTTACAAACTTTCAAAACGTTTTGATTGTATGTAACTGTATACTTAAACGAGAATGATTTTGGTTTTTTAATGTTTTTTCGATAACGTTGGACAGGTTGAATGAAAATGCCTTTAAAGAGAAGTGCACTTTTTGAGTTTTGATCTAGCTGGTAAAATCTTTTAAATATTGTTGTTCTTGCTTCTTCGTCAACATTTTTGGTGCAGTTGAGAGTGCATTTTTCTTTTTGGTTTAAGAAACCTAGTTCAACTTTTTTTGACGGAACTAGCTTTCCTTTTTGGTTAATATAGCTTCCTCCTTTTTGTCTGGCCTTTGCTGCTTTGTATCTTTTCCAGTTGTCTAAGTTCTTTTGTCGCTTCCTAGATGTTTTTTCAGGTAGCTGGAATATCTTCTTTTGGACTTTTTCGATCAATGCAATTATTTTTAGTAATCAGTGTTTTATTTACATCTTCACTATTGATTATTTTACTTCCTTTTTCTTTATTTTCCAGCGTTTTTAAAGTCTTTACCTGGTCTTCGATGTTTTCAACGTCATTATGAATTATCTTTCTTGACTTTGTTGATAGGAATCCTTTTCTGGATTTCAGTTCCTTTGAATAGTCCAAGTCGCTGTCGTCAAAGGTCTCATCTGAAGTATCTGGTACATAATCATTTGAAGAACCGTTGTCAGATCAATCTAAAAAGAAACAAAATAAAAACCTCTTTAAATTTTCAATTGGACCAGCAAAACTTACCTAAATCTACCTGTTTTACAGGAATAATTGTATTATCTTTTTTGCTTATTATCATACTTTCTTTTTCATTATTTCCCGGCGTTTGTAAAGCTACCTGGTCTTCGAAGTTTTCCAGGTCATTATTTATCTTCTTTCTATTTGATACACTAGCCCCTAGAATATTTGACTTTAGAGATAGGGGTTTTTTTCTAGATTTTAATTGTTCTGCATAATCAGAATCAGTATTGCAAGAAGTCTCATCCCAGCCGTCTAAAACAACAATAACAAAATATGTACCTCATCAAGTTTTCATTTCAACTATCGCAACTTACCATAGGAACTTTGTTTTACAGGGGTAGTATTAACTTTGCTAATAAACCTTTCTAGAGAATTATTATTGACACTCTTGGCTGGGCTCCTGCTGTCATTTGAACTATTAGGACCTAAAAACGAAAGAAAGACACTGTTAAAAGAAAAGACTTGTTTGCAAGTTTAAGATAAATTTATCATTTTGTTTTTTGTACTAAACGGTGAAAAACCACCGCAAAACTTAAACGCAATAATATTTTTTAGGTTATATTTTAAATAAAAGCAGCTATAACTTTTACACTTACCCTTATTAGTCTGTTCTTTTGCAAGTTTTAAAATAAGCATGCTTCTTGCCGACATATTAGCACTATTTTTTACTTGCACTGCACACATTTAAGTCTTCTATCGCGTAAAAACTATAAAAATGTAGAGCACAAAACCATCAGTACTGATACATTTCTAACCTAACATTGTGGTGCTATGTTCGTTTTGTTAATATTTTTACAGGTTTCTAACTAATTTACAATGGATAAAGGATTCATGCAGCAATAATTTGAAATGTTAGTGAATAAGAGATCTATGATCAGAAATCAAGCGTACATAAATCTTTTATCCATTAAGTTTTGTTAAAATTAGATTAACATAGATCCTTTATCATCCCGTAACTTTTTAATTTTATACAATAGAACTACAAAACTGATCCCAAAAGATTTCTGGGTACATAAAACCTCTATTCACCAAACAATCTCAATTTTTAAAAAAATGTTACATGAATCCTTTATCCCCTTGCGTCTTCATTTATGTACTATCCTTGCTTACAATTCTAACCATTCTAATTCTAACCATACCTTTTCATTATAAATTCCTAAAATGATCTCTTTCAGTTTATTTCGTCAAGTACGTAATTTGTTACGTGCAAAACTGGGATTAGTGACCCAACGATATAAGCAACCCTATATAAAATCGATATGCCACCTGTAATGCCAGCTTTTGACAGTCGAAGACAGGTCGTGGCTGAGGAAGACCTAGAGTCGGCGGTAGATGGTAGTATTGATACGAGAACCTTTATGGGTTTCGGGATTGAGAGGGCGCCAGCCTCAGTAGAAACTCGGTGACCTAATTTCGAAAGAGAGACCATGCAGCTGATCTCCGTATCTAGGTCAGTAGGCGAGATGCTTATCAAGGTCGAACCACAGGTTCGAACGCTACACAAGTAGACGAAATCGAGGTTGTACTGTACTCTCTTAAAATACTTACACTCTCGCTGAGGCATTAAGCTGATGTTATCTAGGTAGGTGAATGTCGAAGTTCCTTCGCTCCGGAACAGCTAATCACCGAAACCATCTATGTGTATAGTAATACCACAAAAAAAGCCAAAAGGTAAGTTGATAACATCTATTATCATACTATTAAATTGTACAATAAACAGAATACAACGATCCTGGTTACACTGGTTGAATTTTGCGATTGCTTGTGAAGGAAGCACGCATGAAATAAAATGTAAAATACAAATAAGAACGATATTGTTACTGGAGTCGTCAGCTCCAGGTGTTTTGCATTTAGCTTTGGATCCAGATAACTGTTTAAATAAATCTTTAAAAAAAACAAATTTTGCAAAGTTATAAAACAACGAGAATTTACGTTAACAGAGCCTTGCATGGATAAACTAACAAGACAAGAATTAAATTAGTAATTTTGTTGGTTTTATCTGTATATGATCAAACTAATAAAGATCAATAACATTCTGAAACTGAAAATGTGCGTTAAAACATGACAAATAACAGATTCCTCTTAAATAAACATTATTACAAAGTTTTTCACCACTGTGAAATGATGCGTCGAATTTTTTACTACTGTGAAAGAATATCACAAGGTTTTTCACCAATGTGAAGCAATATTACAGTAACATGTATCTTAGGTTACTTTTATCTAAAGCAACTGCTGACGAGACGATGACATACAAGTACGTTAGCAAACAACTACATTCGCAGTTGACGAGCTTGTTGCGCCAACGTTAGCTTCTTTGCAGGTCCTGAATTTGCGTTCGCACAGAATCAGTTGAAACAAGGAAGCTCGTTTGCATTTGATCATGTTCCAGTTAGTTAGTCAACATTAACCAGGAATACTTATTATTGTTACAATGCAGAAGTGATTGCAAGTCGGCATTGACCAGAACTGTTTGCTTGTGTACAAACCAATAATGTTTTTATTTTAACCAGACAACCATATTCAATAAAAAGTAAGCAACTTTTAAAATGAAACGTGCAAGATTGTGTAAAGTTGCACAAACTGTCCAAATCAAACGATCGTAAACAGTTTGCGCAGTTACACGAGGTTCGGCGCAGCTCAGCACGCTTAGTGTGTACATAACCTTACTGAACCTGATTGCCTTCTCAACCACTTCCATTTCTTTTTTATGTGTATTTCTAATCCTGCTTTTCCTTTTCTTTTATTAACTCCACTTCAACACTGTAGAATATCGTCTTTATTACTTCTGTGTTTGGTTTTTTAGTCTTTCTTTTTGTTTTCTCATTTACCACCTTTTGGTGTCGCTTTGTCATGTCTTCAAGGACCTCTTATGTCCTTAGTTGAGATTTAAGATTGGGTTTTTTAAATTAAAGCAAGATTGTTCACTGCTTCAAATCTTGTGATGCCCCCTCCTTTAAAGCTACAGTTTAAAATTGATCATCTTATTTCAAAATTAAACAGGCTATGTTACTTTACTTACTTTAAAGAAATACCACATCATTTACAATTTTCTTAAAACATTTTCAATCTAAGTAATGAAAGTTATTTTATTCATTTCTTAAGTGAAGGAATGTACTCTTTTGGAACTACATAGTTGCTCATGATCCATTCTCTCGGAGACTAGTCCGTAATGGTCTTGCAAGGGAGAACTAGCCTCTATGGGCTCAATAGCTATTACATCGACCAACTGCTCTTTGTACATAGTAACCATAGAGTAGGGTTTCTAAATCTGAGAAAAGGAGAAAAATTGCTAACTCAAACAGTTTGTCGCATCCTTATCATCGTAGCGTTCTTCTACCAGACCTGCATCCGCACCATCAGTGCTGGAACATCAAATCATATTGAACGCAGCTTCTGAGTCATCAGAAGTTTCACTGTGTGTCAAAATAAGTTTCCGACACCAACACAACAGATGTATATGTAGATGCAGACTAATCGTCTTCCACCAACAAGATGGATGTTATGGCCATTTTTTGAATCAACACGATGCAGCAATTATGTGCGTTGCAGAGTATCCTCTCGCAGCTATATCAAGTAGAGCATTAGTGAATTTAACAACCAAGAACCCACGATAACCAACGACTTCTAGCAGACACACTAAACAAGAGTTTGCCAACATTCTCGATCCCGACGAAGGAGAAATCTGCTCTAAGGTTCCCTTATACTACATATAAATTACAAGTCCGCCTAAAGGACACTTCGACGAGAATTCGATAATACAAGAATAAAGAAAAACGCGAATACTAGAAAGATACAAGAATACAATGAAAAGGACACACAAATTCACTGAAAAACGAACTTTCAAATCCACTAAAGAATTAACATTAACAAGTCTGGTGAAGGACACCCACAAGTCCGCTTAATCGACACGACAGGACACAACAAGCCGACAAACTCTACTCAAAGATTAACATTAACAAGTCCGCATGAAGACCGCATCCATTAGTCTTTACCCCAAGGAGTCCAAAAAGAGATACAACAAATACAAGTCCGCGTGAAGGACAATTTAACTATGGAAGAGCCCGCAATACCACTCTGTCAAAAGATCAACCAGGTATCACAGTTTAAGTCGTTGCAGCAGAGTCCGAGTAGCTTTGTAAAGGATTTACGCTCTTTTGCAGAGTTGTGGAATTCACACATTCAATCCAAGGAAGAAATCATTTATAAGAAACAGAGACGAATTCATCAACATACAATGAGTCTAGAAATCATCCAATTTCCAATCAATCGGTCGAGAGGGCTCAACTTACCATTAAAAAACTACAACTAAGTGCAATCATTTACCAAATAACTTTCAGGCTTCACGACAGAAACAAAACTGAGCAATAACAAATCATTATTTTTAATCACTTCGCAAAAACCTTTCAACTTGTTAGTCTCAAAGCCAAATTCAATCATTTACTCATCTAATCCATTTATTCAAAAGACTCTATCCTATTTAACTTTATTACATTCGAGTTTTTGATTAATAAGTATAACAACTTTAAGTAAATTATTCTAATTTTTACAACGATTATTTCATAAAAAAAAATTTGTTCGTACTAAACAATTCATTAAACAAACAACATCTACCAATCTTAAACGTCACCAAAAATATCAACAATTAAAAAGTTTCTGAAGATACCAGTATGTCTTCGTTTGATTGGTAGCACTATGTATTATTATTAATTATAATATAAATTACAATGCAACGATCCGGAAGATCTAGTCTTCCGTCTGTCCAGCATTTTGGTAGAAGAGATTAACTATGCGATGCGTTAATTTCTCTCTTTCAACTACGTAAATAACTATCTTAGGTCTTTTTCCATAAGAATTTTTGTCCCGCTCATGGATTTTTCTCCTTTCCCGTTTTTGCATTTGACGAGTTACTAGGTCCAACGCCATAACCTCTTTGTTGGAGGCCGTACACTATCGAAATACAATTATCAGTTTTCTGCGCTGTGCTTGTTGTCGTGTTGGAGAAATATGTAAAGAGCATTTGGATCTATCAACAACTGTTAATGGAAAAAGCTACCTCTCCAGAAACACCATGTATACTTTAAACTTGTAATTATATCAAGCAGTGAAGTCACTGCCTTCAAATAGTGGATTTTAAAAAGACTTTGACATAAAAATATACTTGTACTATACTTGCACCACCCTCCAGCGAGGTTGCTGCTCCAATTAGCACACCATCAGCAAGCCGTAGTATAAGTTTTAACGGGGGGTCATTACTAAAACTTCAAGTTTCTCCTAAATGGTTTATAACGATACCTTCACTTTAGGACTGACACATCCGTCATTGGAGCCAGAACTTCGACTGAATTTCCTGTTTTGTCTTTTAAGGGTAAGCTGTTAACAAGCTTTATTGCGAACTAGCCGAGTGACGCCTTGATTTTATGTTGGCCGTGAGAATTCGCAACATACTATTTTCCCGTAACAAAGTACAAGTTGTTCGTACAGTGCAAGCACTAGTGTGCCTTACTGGGCAATACCACTATCAGATAGCAGCCGACTAAATACCAAAGGCAGACGTAATTCCAAATCTTTCCATTGACATTGATCAGCCTCCTAATTACCTGCGTTTCTCACTATAATGCGATATTATGCGTCCTTTTCACAGCCACACATCAATGTTTTTCCATCTAAGCTAATTTTGTGTTACGACGGTGATTTCATCATTTTTCTGCCTTAGATTGACATCTTTTGTTTGCTGTTGAAGTGGTAGTTGTTATCTATACTTGGGTCGGTTGGTAGTTTGTTAGAATTAGTGACCATATACAAAATCGATATGCTACCTAGTCTTTATACAGTCCAAGACGGGTGGTGAGCTAACAGAGCTTAAAATAAGCGATAAACGACAATAATAATAGGGCAATCTTAGGGGTTTTGATACTGAGAGGTTGCCAGTTGTAGTAAAATATCTGTGACGTAGTTTCGAATAGAAGACCGCACAGCTGATCTTCTTATCTAGGTCAGTAAAAGAGATGTTAGCCAGGGTCGAACCACAAGTTCGAATGATACACAAATAAATGAGGTGGAGATTGTACTGCACTCTATGTAGATACTTACTTTTACAATGTGAACTTAAGATAATGAACTGTTATTATGAGACCTGTTAGGTGGATCTGTTTGATTTTATTTCCTATATCTTTTCCTGTCATAAACTCAAGGTTTAATTAGTCTCTTTTTTCTCCCTAGCTAACCTTAATATTACTTTAGCATAAGTAGACTCGGGGCCGAGTTTTCGAGGAAACTGGAATACTCGGAGTGGTGGTACGTTGTTATATGGTTGTGTTCTTTTCCTCATCAGCAGTTCGCGAGTCTAACAGGTGACAAATCTTTATGTTACATAATAGAAGAACTTGGGCTTTTCACCCGGGAGGTATTTCATATCTGGAGCCGTTTCCCTCCTGGATGTGCCAAAGCCCGGAATGCAGAATACAATTGTCGACATATAGTTGCGTTTTTATGATTAGGAAGAGTACATCAGCTTTTCTTGGCTTCCGGCTCCATCTTCAAGCAACCGGATGTTGCTACGTCAATCTTATGTGCTCATTACTAACGTTAGGAAATTTTACCTTAAATTAAACACTTTATTTGTCAAGGTGTTATATAAATTTGTATTCACGATGCTAACTTTTCTTAACTTGATCTTTAAGTTGTAATTTTGCATAACATTGATCTGATAGTCGCACAGATTGCCTACTTACTAAATTCTTCGATGATTTGTCTCACAGAGCAGTTCATTAAGAAATTCTAATCATGATTTTTTATTAAATGCATGCTTAGGAAGGAGTGTTTAAGTCTTAAGAATATTTATTTGCGATTTATTGGTTGTTGCAGCTCGGTTTTCTAGTGATACAGAGGCCTGTAAATGATGAGTAAGTTTTTTTTGACTAATCCCCTTAAAACTATTCTTCTTTTAGTTTTAATTTTATTGTGTACTTAATAAAACGCAAGTCTAAGTTTTGACTACTTACAATTTTCGGTGCCGCTTAGATTTGCTTGGTGTTTCATATTTTTTCCTTATAAATTTAGTTGTTGATTTAATTGTTAATTTACAAATTTTTCGTTATGTTAAAGCTTGAAAATTACTCTTTATTGTTAAATCAGTTTATCTTCCCGAAGGGATTTACCTATTTGGGAGGAATTTTTTAGTAGATTTGACTGTTCTATGAGGTTGCCCAAAACCCGTACCATTTTATTGCAGGGAATTCTAAAAATCTGTCCCGCCTTTCACGAATAATAAATAGAATGATTTTCTTTTATCACTTCATACATTGTATACTTAATTCCTATCAAACGATATTGAACAAAATTTTTATATTGGCGTAGTATTTGATATGCAATTCAAATACTAGTCTGTAAGCTAAAGCAACTTCTTTAAAAGTATTTTTATATCGTATCAAAGAAAAAATGTCTATTAAAAATTCAAATTTATTATAATCGTGTTCATATCTCCTTAATTCTCATGCATATTCCTTTTATAGAAAATTACCGACATTTTCAAGAAACATTGTGGTACGTGCTACTTTTAACTTAATTATAACACTAGAGTTTGCTGAATTAAGTGGATTACTTTTTTTCCACTGCCGCCTAAATGAAAGCTACCCTTGTTAGTTCCGGTGTTCATTTCATGTTTAACGTAATAACTAAATGAAAAATATTTTGCTTCTATTGTTTGTATTCTTCCTAGCGTGTAATTGATATTTATAGTTTTG
Source organism: Ignelater luminosus (assembly GCA_011009095.1). Taxonomy (NCBI): domain Eukaryota; kingdom Metazoa; phylum Arthropoda; class Insecta; order Coleoptera; family Elateridae; genus Ignelater; species Ignelater luminosus. The sequence goes on from VTPC01001575.1 coordinate 9,740, forward strand.
TATATTAAAAGAGTATTTTTAAATAAAAAATATTTTTCTCTGCTTGTTAAATAATTGCCTAAAGGGAATTTTTTAGTAGTAGGCACAATAAAAGCTGGAAAAAAAAAGTATAAGATAAATATTAGATTTAAAAACTTTACATTGTTTAGAAGTTAAATCGTTAAATCTGGTGATCTGGAACACAGCCAAATGTTGACTTTAGTGTAACCAAACAATCTGATCATACAGTGTTAACTTATTCAGGATTAACCAACTCATTACGTTTTGCATTTAATCTAATTAGATTATACACTTGGATTAAAAATGAGTTAAATTTATTTTAGGGTGTTTTATTTCCATTTGAAAATATGTTCATTTGTTTTATCCGAATTGTATCTTGTACTAGGATAGAAAGACATAATGTTTCAAAATTGTCTTCTGTGCAAATAGAAATAATATGATTTATTACGTAGCAGCAATTTAAAATTATACCAGATGTAATTTGAGATGTATATCCTTCAAAGTTATTGAATATTTCCTAACTACCCTTTTTTTCCGACAAGGAAGTTTTTTCCACTAGATTTGCTATAAAATTAGGTTCCTCATTACAGATTGCTTCACTTCTAATTCACCTAAGAAATAATTTAGATAATATCTAGAATCTGATATAGTTAGTATTGTTAGTTCATTAACGACAGAAAGGCGTTTAAACCAGTCAAAAACACGATAAAATAAACGCGATGAGCTTCTACTGGTTCTCAAACCAATTGTTTGTAGACCTTCGACGACTAACTTATCTTAGACAGAAAACAGCTGGAAATTGAGTGGGAAAAAAGAAGTTTTCAACGGACGAATTTAGTGAAGAAATTTGATCTGTAATAACATGCCAAAACTGGAATGACGATTGTAAACACCAACACACTAAACAATGCTTCATTAAAGAGTGTTGCTAGATGTGACATAAACTAGAACGACTACAGTATTGCAGGAATTAAAAGATAATCGACCTTTCATAGAGAAAAACGGGAAGGTTATTGTACTTGGAAGGAAGAACTCTTCAGTCTACGACAAAAAGTAAGAAAAATCTTCATCTGATACACTGAAAAATTGACTGAGTCTTAGAAGATATTTCATCGTTTATTTTACTTTATTATCATATAACCAGCTGTCTTGTTTTTCTATAATAAGTCGCAATTGCCACTTTGCAATAATTATTTATATTTCATTCTTAGACTGGATGCATTTTCTTATTTTATTTCTACGTACATGCTGATACGCCATCTCTTACAGAATACTTTTACTTTCTAATGTTTTCTTTTATCTTTTGCTTTGTGCTATGTTGAATTACATTTTTAATAATACAAAAATTAAAATCAAAATGTATGTACTTCTTAGTGATATTCCTAGAGCCCACCCGTCTAGCAGTTCTAGCAATTTTTATGTTTCAGACGTTTTTCATCCACTTAGTTGCTTTACTCTTATGTCTTTGTTCTTCGCATCAGTTGCAGTTTGTTTCTTAAATGTATTCTATTGTTTGCTTGACCATTACCTAGGTTGCGATTTGTTTCATTGGTGCTATTTGGTAGGTAGATATGTTTAACCGGTTTACCTTGTTGATATCCTTGCTCTGTTCATTATATTGATACTACGCTTTCTTAGAAATTACTACTTGAGAGAGTTTAGAGTTCCCCAATAGGTTTGTCAAGTCTTTGTTGCAGGGCCTGTTTTTGTAGTCTTGCGTCATGTTTCATGATCAAATGCACAACAACACCGTGTTCCGGTATCTTGACTTTGCAACAGTTGGATTTGTCTGAATTTTAAGATTTAATCTGTGCAGGTAGGTAGGGTATGGGTCATGCTCTGACAGTAAATAAACGAGTCCTTGTGATGGAGTTAGATGAGAGTCATTAATTTGTTGTGTGATGTTTGGCAAAAAATAACTAACTTCCTTCCTTTGAAGGATGAAAAGTCTCAGCATCGTTGTCGGTGATTGAGAATGATTCTTATTTTACTCCCAGTTTGTTCAATACACTAATCCTCGCATTTGTATTTTAAATGTTATGTAGCAGGCACATGCTTGAGTCTAGAAAGACAGTCGAACTGATGACAAATTTTAAGAAACGAGGCAGAATGTTGTGATGTACTAGATAGAAGTTTGCTTTGCAATTTAAAGATTAATACCGTTTTTATTGTATCCCAGAACAATTTTGTAGAAAAGGTTGCCTTTTTGAAGGCTCATGTTTAGCCGATTCTTAATTAATTTCATCATATCTCATTTAGATAATTGAAGTAAATTGCGTTTTTGGTTACCTTGTTAAATCCGTTTAATTATTAAAGGCTGTGACGCTACGTCTATATTTAGATAATTTGTCTAGATGAGTTTTATTATAGATACGCTTCTAAAAAAGTTTTTAGGTTATAGTTAAACATTTTCTCTAAATTTTGACACAGTCTGATAATTTTTGTGAAAAAGAATTTTTAGGCATGTTTCTGTTGAATAAGTCTTTGAGATTTATTTATGTAATTGATAAAATTTGTATGCTATTTCTACCTGTGTTACATAAGATAAATAAAGTTGTTTCTTTCGTTATATTTTAATGCATCATTGTCACTTTAAGTACTTTACTGTAACAGGTAATTATAGTTAACACGAGATAATTCCAAAACCACCCACAACTTGTAAGATCTGGAGGCGACCTTAGTGTATCACCATTTAATTATTGTAATAAAATCAATAATCACAATCAGTGTGGACACCATCATCAAAATCCTAGTAAAACTTAATAATAAGCGATTTATCCTTTTTTTCTTATTGTTAGAACAAGCACAGTCACCTTCGAGTTAGCTACCACACAAATTCTTTTCTGTTTTAGACTAAATCTGGCAGGATTGAAGTAACGTAGTTTGATAATAAAACATCACGCCTGCTCTACGAAACAACGCAAGCATGAAGAAAGGCTGCTAATGTAACAAAAAAAAAGCTAAGCAAACTATGACTTATTGCTTTTCTATGTATTCTGGGGGTGCTTAGAGCAATGTCAACGTCTAGATTATTATGGAGACACTGCTAACTAAAACTTCAAAAACCTGTTTAACGTAGCATGCTAAAATGTGTGGCATTAACCATTACACCCATGCCTTATCGTATATTACTTAAAAAGCTAAAACTTTCTCTAGAAGACCAACTGCTATCGGGAACACCAGTATGGCCCATAACTAAGTATCTTAAACTTCCCCAAGTTTGAGAGATGCACCACCGAGGTATCGGTGCTTTTCAACATTACTGAAGTCTTAAAGTATTGAAATTTTAAATTGATAAACGTTTTCTTGTTCTAACTGCAGTGCTGCAACGCTTGCATTAATGTATACTAAGTAGGCCAACGACAATCCTTAAGGAAGCAGCCCCCCTATCTGGATATAGGTACTGTGGGCTTATGACCCGTATGCCCGAACATTACCTTATTAAAGAAACCAACACGAATAAACGAAACTGGAAATAAAGAAACGATGACTTTGGCATTTTTGGAACGTTTGGAAGTTCGGAATAGTGAGAAAGCTGAACCAAGTTATTAAAGATACGTTAGACTACAAACTGGATATCCTAGGATTAAGTGAAGTGAGGTGGACCAGGTTTGGGGAATTTAAAACATTAGAGGGAATGACAGTACTTTACTCAGGGAGAAGAGAGGAGCACAGAGATGGCGTAGCTTTAATTCTGAACAAGTCAGCTGAAAACAGCATGTTGCGTTAGAAACCATTTTGTACAAATGTAAGAAATGTAGTGATCTTTCAGTGCTATGGGTCCACAGAGCCGTAAGCCCAAAAAGCAAAGACTAGTTTTACGTTTTACTGCATGAGCACCTGCAAAGAATAAAGAACAAGGACATAATCATTGTCACGAGAGACTTAAATGCAAAAGTAGGAGAACAGAACCATGGAATTGGACAGATTATGGGTAAGCACAGGTTGGATGACATCAATGAAAATTGTGTGAGCTTTTTATTGATTTGTGCGCCAAGTATGATCTAACGATAGAAGGAACGTTGTTCTCACACAAAGATTTCATAAGGTCACCTGACGATTACCAGATCACACAACCCAGAACCCAATTGATCACTTTGCAGTTTTCAGAAGCTTTCACGGATTACTAAATGACGTAAGGAATAAAACGGACTATTTCATTATAGCAAAAATCAAAATAAAGATTGCAGCTCCGAACAAAAAATTTGAGTAGAAAAGCAAGCAGTATGACATTGACAAGCTCAAGAAATTGAACTAAGAAATCTCTTTGATTCGCTAGGAGCCAAACTGGACTCCTTGGCGGGCAGCTGGTAGGAAATCGAGATCGTCTATCAAGAGACCAGTGAGAGCATTCTTGGCTTTAAAAGCCGTAGACAAAAAAGGTGGTTGAGAGACAAGACATGGAAATTCATTGGGCAAAGAAAATAGATAAAGGAAAGAACCAATAGCAGCAGGACGAGACAGCAAACTGCGGAGGCCCAAGGAGCATACTCAGCAAAAGCAAAAAAATAAAACGGAATACAAGAAAAGACAAAAGAAACTGGGTAGACGAACTCGCAAGAAGTTGTATCAGATAACAAAGCGGCTAGCAAAAACAAATTTAATGCTAGTAGACCAGTGAGAGACACAACAGTAAGCTATTAACGTTAAAAGAGGACCAGTTATGCAGATGCAGAAAATACTTTGCTAGACTCCTCTGCAAAGATGCTGGTGGAGCATCTAAAACTGTACAGAGGATTCCAAGTCCCAGCATCATACTGTAGCCTCCGATATTAAACGAAATACAAACAACACTAAAGCGAAGAAAAAAATGGAGAAGCCCCAGGCATAGATAACATTCTCTCTCACATCCTGAAAGCAGGAAAGTCAGTCTTCCCAGAAATGCTACTACATTTATTTTAGAAGGTGATCATACAAATTGCGATAACTGGAGGGCATCACCCTTTTATCATCTACCTCAAAGTTGCTTTGCAGAATAATGTTAGAACGGGTAGTTTTAGTAGTGGAACAAGAATCTTGCTAGGAACAAGCTGGCTATAGGCAAAATCGAAGCTGCACAAATCTTGTTAACACACTAAGGATGATAATTGAACAGAGTCTGAAATGGGACAGTCCTTTGTACGGTACGTTTATTGATTATAAAAAGGCTTTTGACTTTGTCAATCTGAGTTATGTCTGGAACACGCTACAAGAATATGGGATTCCACAAAAGATTATAAACATAGTTAAAAGTTTGTATAAAAACTATCAGTACAAAATCTTACACAACAGGAAGAAATCCAAATCTATAAAGGTAACCACTGGAGTCAAACACAGTTTCATACTGTTACCTACTCATTTTATCCTTGTTCTTGACAGAGTGATTAGATCAGCGTTAGGGAACAGGCAAAGAGAAATTCAGTGGGAATTAACTGAGAGATTGGAAAACCCGAACTTGGCAGATGGCATTTGTCTGCTGAGTCAGCGTTTCCGGGATGTGGAATTAAAAGTTGAAGCCGTTTGTGAAAAAGGCAATATGGCAGGTCTGAAAATCAACTTTGAAAACACCAAATAGATGATGATCAACGCACAAAGCCCCAATTGATTGGCCCCACCGGGTGAGGAAATAGAACAGGTAGAAAAATTCATCTATCTTGAGAGCATGGTTTCGACGACAGAAGAGGATGTAAAGGCTTGAATCCATAAAGCGAACGGCGCTTTCTTACAGTTGTATAGGTTATGGAAAAATAGGAATGTCTCAAAGAAGGTGAAACTAGGAATTTTTAATAC
>VTPC01001575.1:15860-30718 GCA_011009095.1 Ignelater luminosus
TAATATGATTTATTACGTAGCAGCAATTTAAAATTATACCAGATGTAATTTGAGATGTATATCCTTCAAAGTTATTGAATATTTCCTAACTACCCCTTTTTTTCTGACAAGAAAGTTTTTTCCACTAGATTTGCTAAAAAATTAGGTTCCTCATAATTTAAATATGGAGTCATTACAGATTGCTTCACTTCTAATTCACCTAAGAAATAATTTAGATAACATCTAGAATCTGATATACAGGGTGATTCCGAAATAAAGGGTATCCTTTTAAAGGTGGGTAACAGTGTGATAGTACATACATTTGCAATAAAAAACGGTAGGTAAAAATTGCATAGTTTTCGAGGAAAATGCGATTGAAGTTGAATCGCTTAATCAAGCCGGTCCTGCTCTCATACTTTTACTTAAGCAAAAATCGATAGGGGTTGACTGACTGTCCTTGTCATTGGCAGGTAGTTCTTACTATTTATGAAAGGGGTATAATAGTCTATCTGGTTTCTACAATGCCATAAATAACCAGTAGGAACTTTTACTTTTTAACCTGCAAACGGAAAAATATTAAAATTTTACTGTTAGTAATTTTTTTCTGTAAACTTCCGAAAAACCAAAAACTTCAAGAAGCATTATGCTACATAAATAAAAATTGGTTGAATTTATTAAATTGAATTAAATACAGAGGTGATAGCTAGTAGTACCTTCCATACGCATGTTTCATTCAAGTAGTATGTGTAATCCATTGCCATTTAAAATGTTCCCTATTAATGTGACTAAATAATAATAAGGGATTAAAATGTTGCTTGTGAGACTGGAGTCTAATTGTTCGTAACAAATTTTGTTATTATTTTTTTACTGTTTTAACGAATTTCAACAACCCTGACCTACTTCAGATTTAAGAAGGGAAAGTTGTAAAATGTCCAGGGGGTAGCTTATGATGTCATTTATTGTTCATTGTGCTACTACAGCTGCACTATTAGTTCCAAGAAAATAGGCATGTCTGGTAAATTTTCGTTCTTGCACTACAAAGGTTTAAAAACACCGTAAATCTCCTTAACTTTCACTTTTTAAGGCGACAATGCAAGAAACACTTTTCTTTTTCTAACCAGAGACGGCTTCAGTTTTTAATATTTAGGAAAATTGTTAAAATTTTCAACTTTCACGAAGCCATTTCGTTTTTTCATTTTTTGTCTTCTTTTAGCCTCACTTATCACCTATTAAAAGGATACCTTTTGTTTCAGAATCACCCTGTAGTTAGTATTGTTAGTTCATTAACGACAGAAAGGCGTTTAAACTTCTTCTACTGGTTCTCAAACCAATTGTTTGTAGACCTTCGACGACTAACGTACTTATCTTAGACAGAAAACAGCTGGAAATTGAGTGGGAAAAAAGAAGTTTTCAACGGACGAATTTAGTGAAGAAATTTGATCTGTAATGACATGCCAAAACTGGAATGACAATTGTAAACACCAACATACTAAACAATGCTTCATTAAACAGTGTTGCTAGATGTGACATAAACTAGAACGACTACAGTATTGCATGAATTAAAAGATAATCGTCCTTTCAAAGAGAAAAACGGGAAGGTTATTGTACTTGGAAGGAAGAAGTAAGAAGAATCTTCATCTGATACACTGAAAAATTGACTGAATCTTAGAATTGCCACTTTGCAATAATTATTTATATTTCATTCTTAGACTGGATGCATTTTCTTATTTTATTTCTACGGTACATGCTGATACACCATCTCTTACAGAAAAAAAACAAACGGAAATAAAAACTTTAGCTACTAAAGCAACAGGAGAGGTTCTGTTATCTAGTCGAGACTGAGAGTCTTCTTACCCGATTCTCGTTCTTCGTTCCTAACATAAAAAAAGGTGGTACTTTTACTTTCTAATGTTTTCTTTTGTCTTTTGCTTTGTGCTATGTTGAATTACGTTTTTAATAATACAAAAATTAAAATCAAAATGTATGTACACTCAGTACTTCTTAGTGATATTCCTAGAGCCCACCCGTCTAGTAGTTCTAGCACTTGTTATGTTTCAGACGTTTTTCATCCAGTTAGTTGCTTTACTCTTATGTCTGTTTTTTGCATCAGTTGCAGTTTGTTTCTTAGATGTATTCTATTGTTTGCTTGACCATTACCTAGGTTGCGATTTGTTTCATTGGTGCTATTTGGTAGGTAGATATGTTTAACCGGTTTACCTTGTTGAAACCCTTGCTCTGTTCACTATTACTACTTGAGAGAGTTTAGAGTTCCCCAATAGTTTTGTCAAGTCTTTGTTGCAGGGCCTGTTTTTGTAGTCTTGCGTCATGTTTCATGATCAAATGCACAACAACACCGTGTTCCGGTATCTTGACTTTGCAACAGTTGGATTTGTCTGAATTTTAAGATTGAATCTGTGCAGGTAGATAGGGTATGGATCATGCTCTGACAGTAAATAAACGAGTCTTTGTGATGGAGTTAGATGAGAGTCATTAATTTGTTGTGTGATGTTTGGCAAAAAAAAATAACTAACTTCCTTCCTTTGAAGGATGAAGAGTCTCAGCATCGTTGTCGGTGATTGTGAATGATTCTTATTTTACTTCCAGTTTGCTCAATACACCAACCTTGCATTTTTATTTTAAATTTTATGTAGCAGGCATATGCTTGAGTCTAGAAAGACAGTCGAACTGATGACAAATTTTAAGAAACGAGGCAGAATGTTGTGAAGTACTAGAAAGAAGTTTGCTTTGCAATTTAAAGATTAATACCGTTTTTATTGTATCCCACAACAATTTTGTAGAAAAGGTTACCTTTTTGAAGGCTCATGTTTAGCTGATTCTTAATTAATTTCGTCATATCTCATTTAGATAATTGAAGTAAATTGCGTTTGTGGTTACCTTGTTAAATCCGTTTAATTATTAAAGGCTGTAAAGCTACGTCTATATTTAGATAATTTGTCTAGATGAGTTTTATTATAGTTACGCTTCTAAAAAAGTTTTTAGGTTATAGTTAAACATTTTCTCTAAATTTTTACACAGTCTGATAATTTTTGTAAAAAAGAATTTTTAAGCATGTTTCTGTTGAATAAGTCCTTGAGATTTATTTATGTAATTGATAGAATTTGTATGCTATTTCTACCTGTGTTACATAAGATAAATAAAGTTGTTTATTTCGTTATATTTTAATGCATCATTGTCACTTTAAGAACTTTACTGTAACAGGTAATTATAGTTAACACGAGATAATTCCAAAACCATCCGCAACTTGTAAGATCTGGGGGCGACCTTAGTGTATCACCATTTAATTTTTGTAATAAAATCAATAATCACAATCAGTGTGGACACCATCATCAAAATCCTAGTAAAACTTAATAATAAGCGGTTTATCCTTTTTTTCTTATTGTTAGAACAAGCACAGTCACCTTCGAGTTAGCTACCACACAAATTCTTTTCTGTTTTAGACTAGATCTGGCAGGATTGAAGTAAGGTAGTTTGATAATAAAACATCACGCCTGCTCTTCGAGACAACGCAACCATGAAGAAAGGCTGCTAATGTAACAAAAAAAAAAGCTAAGCAAACTATGACTTATTGCTTTTCTACATATTCTGGGGGTACTTAGAGCAATGTCAACGTCTAGATTATTATGGAGGCACTGCTAACTAAACTTCATAAACCTGTTTAACGTAGCATGCTAAAATGTGTGGCATTAACCATTATACCTATGCCTTATCGTATATTACTTAAAAAGTTAAAGCTTTCTCTAGAAGACCAACTGCTATCGGGAACACCAGTATGGCCCCTACCTAAGTATCTTAAACTTCCCCAAGTTTGAGAGATGCACCACCGAGGTATCGGTGCTTTTCAACATTACTGAAGTCTTAAAGTATTGAAATTTTAAATTGATAGACGTTTTCTTGTTCTAACTGCAGTGCTGCAACACTTGCATTAATGTATACTAAGTAGGCCAATGACAATCCTTAAGGAAGCAGTCCCTCTATCTGGATATAGGCACTGTGGGCTTATGACCCGCATGCCCGAACATTACCTTATTAAAGAAACCAACACGAATAAACGAAACTGGAAATAAAGAAACGATGACTTTGGCATTTTTGGAATGTTTGGACGTTCGGAATAGTGGGAAAGCTGAACCAAGTTGTTAAAGAGACGTTAGACTACAAACTGGATATTCTAGGATTAGGTGAAGTGAGGTGGGCCAGGTTTGGGGAATTTAAAACATTAGAGGGAATGACAGTACTTTACTCAGGGAGAAGAGAGGAGCACAGAGATGGCGTAGCTTTAATTCTGAACAAGTCAGCTGAAAACAGCATGTTGCGTTAGAAACCATTTCGTACAAATGTAATAAATGTAGTGATCTTTCAGTGCTATGGGTCCACAGAGCCGTAAGACCAAGAAACAAAGACCAGTTTTACGTTTTATTGTATGAGCACCTGCAGAGAATAAAGAACAGGGACATAATCATCGTCACGAGAGACTTAAATGCAAAAGTAGGAGAACAGAACCATGGAATTGGACAGATTATGGGTAAGCACAGGTTGGGTGACATCAATGAAAATTGTGTGAGCTCTTTATTGATTTGTGTGCCAAGTATGATCTAGCGATAGAAGGAACGTTGTTCTCACACAAAGATTTCATAAGGTCACCTGACGATTACCAGATCACACAACCCAGAACCCAATTGATCACTTTGCAGTTTTCAGAAGATTTTACGGATAACTAAATGACGTAAGGAATAAAACGGACCATTTCATTATAGCAAAAATCAAAATGAAGATTGCAGCTCCAAACAAAAAATTTGAGTAGAAAAGCAAGCAGTATAACATTGATCTAAGAAAGCTCTTTGAATCGCTAAGAGCCAAACTGGACTCCTTGGAGGGCAATTGGTAGGAAATCGAGATCGTCTATCAAGATTCCAGTGAGAGCATTCTTGGCTTTAAAAGTCGTAGACAAAAAAGGCGGTTGAGAGACAAGACGTGGAAACTCATTGGGCAAAGAAAATAGATCAAGGAGAGAACCAATAGCAGCAGGACGAGACAGTAAACTACGAAGGTCCAAGGAGCATACTCAGCAAAAGCAAAAAAATAAAACGGAATACAAGAAAAGACAAAAGAAACTGGGTAGACGAACTCGCAAAGAAGTTGTATCAGATAACAAAGCGGCTAGCAAAAACAAATTTAATGCTGGTAGATCCGTGAGAGACACAACAGTAAGCTATTAACGTTAAAAGAGGACCAGTTATGCAGATGTAGAAAACACTTTGCTAGACTCCTCGGCAAAGATGCTGGTGGAGCATCTAAAACTGTCCAGAGGATTCCAAGTCCCAGCATCATACTGTAGCCTCCGATATTAAACGAAATACAAACAACAGTAAAGCGAAGAAAAAAATGGAAAAGCCCCAGGCATAAATAACATTCTCTCTCACATCCTGAAAGCAGGAAAGTCAGTCTTCACAGAAATGCTACTACATTTATTTCAGAAGGTGATCATACAAATTGCGATAACCGGAGAGCATCACCCTTTTATCATCTACCTCAAAGTTGCTTTGCAGAATAATGTTAAAACGGGTAGTTTTAGTAGTGGAACAAGAATCTTGCCAGGAACAAGCTGGCTATAGGCAAAATCGAAGCTGCACAAATCTTGTTAACACACTAAGGATGATAATTGAACAGTCTGAAATGGGACAGTCCTTTGTACGGTACCTTTATTGATTGTAAAAAGGCTTTTGACTTTGTCAATCTGAGTTATATCTGGAACACGCTACAAGAATATGGGATTCCACAAAAGATTATAAACATAGTTAAAAGTTTGTATGAAAACTATCAGTACAGAATCTTACACAACAGGAAGAAATCCGAATCCATAAAGGTAACCACTGAAGTCAAACACAGTTTCATACTGTTACCTACTCATTTTATTCTTGTTCTTCACAGAGTGATTAGATCAGTGTTAGGGAACAGGCAAAGAGAAATTCAGTGGAAATTAACTGAGAGGTTGGAAGACCCGAACTTCGCAGATGGCATTTGTCTGCTGAGTCAACGTTTCCGGGATGTGGAATTAAAAGTTGGAGCCGTTTGTGAAGAAGGCAAAATGGCAGGTCTGAAAATCAACTTTGAAAACACCAAATAGATAAGGATCAACGCACAACGCCCCAATTGATTGGCCCCACCGGGTGAGGAAATAGAACAGGTAGAAAAATTCATCTACCTTGAGAGCATGGCTTCGACGACAGAAGAGGATGTAAAGGCTTAAATCCATAAAGCGAACGGCGCTTTTTTACAGTTGTATAAGTTATGAAAAAATAGGAATGTCTCAAAGAAGGTGAAACTAGGAATTTTTAATACCAGCAGTAAATCTGTTCTTCTTTGTAGATACGAGACATGGAAAATAAATATGACGATTAAAAAGCAGCTTCAGGTCTTTGTTAATCGATGCTTGAGAGAAATCATGGAAGTGTTTTAGCCAAACAAAATTACGAATGGCGAACTACGTCAGAGAGCCGAACAAAAGCCAATTGAGAGGCAAATAAAAGAGAGAAAATGGAAGTGGATACGGCAGTTTTGCGGAAACCAGATCAAGCAATTGAAAAAAAACTGTACTGGAAGGGAACCCACGAAGTAAAAAAGAGGTGCGGAAATCAAAAAGATATGGAGGAGAACCACTGAAGAGAAGCTGAGCGCCGTGGGGAAGACGTGGAGCAAAGTAAAGGCATTAAACCAGAACAGAGACAGAAAGTGGGAATTTGTGGAAATCCTATGCTCCGGAAGGAACTACAAAACAGAAGTCAAAGTCAAGTCAAATATACTTAACCATCGGAGATCTCTATTCCGCTCCTCCTTATCCTGCACTACCTGTAAACAGGTTACACTATCCATGTAACCAGAAATTTTTTAGACAAATGTTGGACACATTTGTGATGAAATGCATGTTATTCACTCTGTTAAGCACAATTCTGCATGGAATTCAAAGCCGTCCTTGCTTATTGGAAGTGTTTCGCAAGTGACCGTCTCAATTCGTAAACTGTTTAGCACAAAAGCATTCAGCCAACCTTCAAAGATGTAGTTTCATTTGATGACTGATGTACGATAGTCTTGTAATGTGAAGAGGTCGGACTGAAGTTTGACTAGCTGCTCTGTCAATAACGATACCCTCAGAGGTATAAGGAGTTGAGTGTTTTACAACACTTTCTAATATATGCACCAAGGCAGCCGTACTATTATTAAGACAAAGGAAAAATAGGCACATTTTGGTTTTCATAGTTAGATTTAAGTCTCGTGCTGTAGAAATAGCCGCGTGTTTTACAGCATGCGTGTTAGTACTTTTTGACTTCTTCTCGGTTGCAGATATTTTGATGTCTATCTTCTGTATTGCATCTTTAAGCGGTTTGATTTTGTGTGAAAAACCTGTTGTTGACAAAATCTAAGCAAAGTTCAAGGCCTGTTTCTTCTAAAATGACGATTAAGAGATGCGAAGGGTCACTGACTTCTGTGTACACGTGCGTAGACTTAGCAATTTGTCGTGCGCTAAGGTGAGTAAAATTGTTGCCGAGCTGACGTTAGTACAGTCGACTTAAAAATGCTGTCATGATACTGCACGGACAATTATAAGAAATGTATCTTCAGTTTAGAAAAATTGTTGCCTGCATATTAACGTCATGGTATTTGTTGGACTCCTTTAGTCTTGAAAAATGCTATACATATACCATACAGATGGGTTTTAGAAGGACATTTGCCTTCAACACCAGAAGATTAGTTGATTTCAACACTCCACTCGCCCGAGTAGACTAAATGACGTACTTAGGCCTTCGCGGCAGCGCCATTTTGCGTGTGTCAATATCGATACATCAAACGATCCTTCAAGAACGTCTGGAATATTTAAACACCCGACATCACCGAATAACAAAATGAAGATCATCATGTTCGTTAAAACTAAAAATTATTACAGGTTGTTGCATGTTTAAGTTGTGCGGAAACGATCTCTGTACTGCTGATTTGTATTAATTATAATTTTTTCTTTAATTGCAACAGTCGTTTTGAAAAATTCGTCTAAAATTCTAATTTAAAGCAATGAAACCTTAGGCTTTTCGGTTCAAATCGCTTTTGCGACAAACTGGTTTGTGTAAAACATAATTTGCTACTTTTCCCCGACTCTGACGTATACCGCTTTCACTTTTAGACATGGCATGGATTGCTCGCTCTATAGTTCAAACTTTAACCCTCATGATTTCCTTATGCAGGTCGCTGATATACAGAATTCTCTGTGTTTCACCTACAATACTTTAAGATTTCAAATACTTATATTATTAAAAGTTAAATTACCACATACCACCGGGTTGGTTTGGAAAGCTGTGAGATATTTGGTAGCAAATCTTTGAAGATTAAAGGTGAAGAACTTTTTTTGTTGCTTTATCGGGGCCGATTTGCATTGATTTGACGTTTTCATTCTTAAGTTTCTTTTTAGGTTATCAGTTTAGTTTTACCTCGAGTTATCTTGTGTTTACTTTGTGTGAATAAACACTTTATTTTAATTTAGCTCTTGAGTTATCTCTGAATATTACAGAGCCTTAATAGAATTTTAAGAGTTTTCAGGTAGGTTCACATCACTCCATCAGATGTAACCAGCGAGGGCGTGGCAGTAGCTCATTTGGAAATGCGTTCAGTTACTTGAAGCGCACTATTCGAAATCTTGTAAAGATAACTATAACATCTCAAGTAATTACTCTAAGGCCAATTCAGGCAACAGAGTTTATGGAAGAATCTTGATATAACTTGATACCGAGATTAGTATCTTTTAATTTGACATAATTATACCAATTTAGACTTTGTGTAAAAATGCCAATTTGGTCAAATCTAGTGTTGAGAAGAATTTATGTTTAATCTAGCCCGTTTCAGAACGTACGAAGATTGCTTTTCAACTGTCTGTACCAATCGAAAGTTTACTATGAAATTAATCCAACTTCCAGTTTTACGAGAACAATCAAGGCTTGTAAACTTTCTTCAAGATTTTCCCAACTATCGAGAACTGCTGTTACTTTTGGAACTTTTCAGCAAGAAATGCAAAAAATGCTTGAGAACTCAAAAATAGCTTCTGCAATCTCCTTAAAGACAAACTTATAAATCGCCTTGCATGCAGACAGATATTCGTACATAATCGTTTTAACATGAAGAAACCTTATTAATGACGAGGCTCCCTGTTTTTTTCCTAGTAGTCGAAATACGACTCTGTCTTCATTGCTTTAATTCTTCAAAAAATTCCATTAAAGGGCCTTTAGCTAAATACTATTGTGGGGTTCTCTAGAGTCTAAATCTGCTAGTTGTCACCCAGGAGTAACCTGATATTGACTAATGTAGACCATGGTGTCAACCGTCTAGATGAAGAGCACGACATTGTTGCGTGAAAGATTGTAAAATTTATAAAAATCTAGTTCCAAAGCTAGCTCTTGTACTCCTTGTTCTTATATCTTTATACAGTTATTTATTGGCTGCGAAGCTGTTTGCTACTGTGCCTTAGTTACAACTTGATGCTATTTATTGAAGGTGACAGAACGAAAGTAAATTCGACTAGTGAAAGCTTGTGCTTTTGAAAATATTAAAAACAAAGTAAACTGAGATATCACATACTTGATGTACAATGCATTGAAAGTTTAAGTGAAAAGTTATTTCAAGAGCTTTATTTCTTTTCAAAGTGGCACTCTAAGGCTAATGTACAAGACTTATTTATATTTTCCGCATTTTAAGGTATGGAAATACCCACGTTGAGACGCTATCACTGGCTCTCCAAACAATTAAAATTTTAGTACTTCTTCTTAAGGTATTTTCAATCGGAATTTGCTTTTGTTTGTGTTGTTTTCTAAAAAAATGTGTAACTAACGTTTGAGAACTGCTGCCTCAATTTATTCTTTTTTTGCTTTCCCTTCACGTAAACATGTTCCTGCATGTTAAATTATTAGGGACTCTTTCAGAAGCCACCTATAATAATATGAATTATTTGTGGAAAAAAAAATGTAAACATGTTCGTTAACATATCCTTACACATCTGTCTCAAAATCATCAACAATTTTAAATTTTCCTAAACTGGTATGACATGAAATTTCTAAATATTTACAATTTAATGAAAATTTCCTTTCAGTTACTTTCTTCTAGGCTCTAAAGAACTAAATCGTAACTAAATACTGTAAAAAGCTTTGAAGTATGTCGTATAAAACCCTCTTTCTATTTTCGTATTTTCAAAATTCAATTTGCAGCTGCTAAGAATAAAGAAACTTCCCGGAAAATAATCAGAAATCGAGAATTCAAGCATCTCGTATTCTGAACACTTCTTTGTTTCAAAACTTCACAATAGCCAACCTTGCTTACAAAACAAATTAGGGATTTGAGATTCGAAGCGCATTGATACATTGTAATGTGGTATTCCGATTATTCTCGTTGGAGCTTGTCTACTACCACTAACACGAAAACTCGACGTACGTTCCCATTTAAACCTTTTGTTTTCATTACCGTCACAACATCATGAATTTCACAAAATGTCATCAAATGTAAACAAGACCGTTACAAGATTTAAGCAAAAACTGAGGATACACAACCAAAATGTACAAACGCCGTGGGCAAGACAGGCAATATAAATGTAAATATGGAAACAAAGCTAAAGCAGAATATCACCTCTGACGTGTGGAGCAGGTTGAATAATAAATTCTATTGAGCTGCCTTTGCTGTCAGCAAACTGCATGGTGGCGTATCCACTTTATAATAGGTTTCGTCCTGGTAAGTACAGGATGAGCACTGGAATAGCAAGTACAATAACAAGCACACTTCTAGATGATGCTATGTAGTGTATGCTTTCGTATGCATTTCAGGAAGTTTTATGAGACTGAAAATTCGATTATAACTTCAAGGTTTTCTGGGGAAAAAAGAGAAAACATAAGAAATTTAATTTTTGACCTTTTAGGGCTCAGAAAGATAACATTTCAATTTTTCTTTACATCCACTAACATGACAAATTTTATGTATGTAAGGGTATCGTAAAATTTTTAGCTACTGCTATTTGAGCCGTAGCGAAAGGTGAACATAAAAAAGGTTTTAGTAGGGGGTTAATTTGCTGCAATACCGTCTTTATATGCCTCTGTCACACTTTTCTACAGTTAATTCAAATGAAATTTTAAAATTCGTTACGTTGTAAACTAAATTTAATTTTAAAAGGTTACTATTTGCAGTATTAAGCTTCGTGATTGCCAGCTGCATAATCTTAAATTGTTCACAATCAAATATTTGCAAACTGATAAACATGTACTATGTATGTACATAATATTAATATGTACAGGATATTAGTAATATTGTGTTTATACAGTAATTAAATTATAATTATACATTGTATGTTTGATGTTAACAAACTGAATAAAATTCAGTATTTCCCATTAAATTACAACTAAATACAAAAATGATTTAATTACATTTTAAATGCAGTAATTGAGAACTGCAGTTAGATTTTACATACATTTTGTGTTAAATCGTTTTATTAGGTACATTAAAATTAATAGCGCAATGTTCGATAAAATCACATACAATTAAAGTGACATATTTAATTAAATATGAACGTTTTTAGAAATTAAAATAATTTTGATCTCTTTGTCTGTAGTTGTTGTACCACAAATATTTCTTATAGTATTTTTATAAGTTAATCAAGAGTATTTTAATAGAATATTTTAGATAATTATTAATATTAGCTTGTAAAGTAGAGGAAGATTCTGAAAAAAATCACAATGTACACTTCCGTATTTATTAACAATAATTAAAAATATTACTTACAAAGGCCAAAGGGGCATACATCTCTTTCCAGAACTGGCATGCCAAGTGTAGTTGCTGCATATCTGCTTTAAGACGGCCCGCTAGATACCTGCTGTTGCATTGCGGAGCACCTGCCAGTAAAAATGTATGTTGTTTATCCTCCTTGCTACGGAGAGCAAGCCTCTGAGCTTCATTGTCCTAGAAAACAGCATATCAGGTAGGCTAGAACTAGGAAAGTTCAGATCAACATTCATGCGCCTTACGTACATACATAATCCAGAGCTCTTGATACCTATAGTCTAGAGGTGCTTATGAACTGTCTCTATTCTTTTCTATTTTCTGACATTTTTTTAGCTGAGCTTCAATTCTCGCCTTGTTTCTTTAGTACTTTATTGACCACCCTGTTCCACGTTCCTCTCCTGTTCCCTTCCATTGGTCGAGTCTCCCAGGTTCTTTTCATCTGCTCTCCTCCTCCATTCTCCGTAGGTGCCCAAACCACATCAGTTTTTTCTCTCCCAACGCTTACCTTACTGACTTTACTCCGAACTCTTCCCTTATATCTACATTTCTCCTCTTTTCTATTTTTCTTACTCCTAGAACTCGATGCAAGAATCTCATCTCTACCGCTTGCAATCTTTCCTGTTATCTTTTATTCATTACCCAGTTTCCTCCTCCATATAGTAGCACAGGTAAATAGATTGTTCTGTATACTGTCAGCTTCGTTTCGCTTGCTATTTCCTTGCGATTGAGAAATTTTCCTTGTATCGCTCAATATATTTTATTTGCTGCCTGCATTCTAGCATTTAATTTGTCTTCATTCCCCCCTTTCTCGTTAATCATATTTCGTAGATATTTATAGTTGGTCACTTCCTCTATTAATTCATTATTGATTTTAATTTCAACTCTTGATTCTAGTCGCCCTCAAAAATTCCGTTGCAGAGACCAAAGGTAATAAGGAACTGCCATAGTCCATTACCAGTCGAGAATGCAGCTTTTTTTGTCCTTTCTTGGTAGTCTAGGAAAAAGCGTGTCGTTCCATCTTTCTTTTTCGCTAAAACCACTGGCGAAGCTCAAGGACTGTTGGAAGGCTCGATGAAACCTTTGTCTTGCATTTCTCTTAATAGGGTCTCGGTTTCTTCTCGATTGGCCAAAGGCAGACGTCTTGGATTTTGACGGATGGGCGCTGCGTCACTAGCGGCTATCTTGTGTTTTACCAAATTGGTTCTCCCATAATCTGCTACTGAAGTAACAAAGACATCTAAGTATTCTTCTACCATTTGCCTAGTTTTTCTCTTTTCTTGTGAAGTCAATTTCTTAGAAACTTCCTTCTCTAATCTACACACTTCTTGAGGCAACCGCTTTGGACACTTCGCAATGAGCCACCCAAGTCACTGGATCTAATTTTCCTAAGACTTTTCCCTCACGAAGGACCACAGAATGATCATTTGTATTCATGATACGGATTGGTACTACAGCTGCTGACTTGACCAATGATCTTTCCATAACCACATCTTTGGTTATAGCTTCTTCTCGTTATGGTTCGGCAATTGCGATACTGATATTCTTCGGATCATCTTCTGTACATACGGGAATAACTTGTTCTGTCTTGGACGGAATTTCTATGTCTTCTTGGAGGAGGAAACGCACGCTGGGCAGTCTAGTTTTGGGCAGAACTATGCTAATTTCTTCGTTCCCAAATTTCAATATTCTCCTTTCGATATCAATGACTATTCCATAACCTTTCATAAAATCGATTATTATCTGAGCTGCAGTCATTGTATGTTCAATCAGCACTGTCCCTAGCATAATCTTTACGTTGATCTTGCCGTACACTGGTATGTCGACACACGTTGCAGTTTGGATACGAAGACTGGAACCTCTCTGTAACTTCAAATGCTTCACCAGGTTCGGTTGAATGACTGAAATATTGGCTCCGGTGTTGACGGTAAATCTGCATCTTCTTCTGTCGATTTGTCTTTTGACAACGAGACTGTTTGTTTCATATTGGATGTTTGAGATCATAGGGCGTTCTTGGAAACTCGCCAACGTGCGCCTCTCTAAGCTAGCAAAACTTAGTTACTCTGCGGTGCAAGGCACCTATTAGCATTGGAGTCTCTTAAAGTGGAACATCTAACTCTAATATGACCTTTTTTCCACAACGGTAGCATCTAACTCTCATGCGCCATGTAATCCTTCTTACAGCTTTGTCTGTTATTATTTTATTCGTCTCTTCGACCTTTACTTTCCTGACCTTCATCGTAGCACGCACCGCCACATGCAAAGCTTCGTTGTTCAGAGCTATTCCTACGGCATTCCAATATTTAACTTGGCACCTTGCGTGGATCCATAACGTCACTTCGGAATTTTCTAGGCCGTTGACAAGTGCTTGTATAGCCATTCTGTGAAACATGTCATTGGAAACTTGGCCGTAGGCCAAGCGGGCTCTTTTCTATAGCTGCAGCATACTCTTGAATAGTCTCGCCAGATTTTTGTTTACGGGTCATCAGTTGAGAGCAATAAACAGGAGTTAAATGTTTATCGCCAAATCTGGCTTCCAAGGCCTATACTAACACGTTCTAGTCATTAATAACGACAATATGCAGTACTTGCAGTGCTTTTCTGTGCAATGCCATCGTTAGGTTTGTGAGCTTCTCATGCGCGTTCCACCATTTGCCAGTAGCTGCCATTTCAAATTGTTCTTTATGAAGTCGCATCTCGAAAATTTTATCTTCTTTTTGTTCATCTATCTTAGCACTTATTTCTTGTTTTATCTCTTCAATCATCTTCATAAGAGATTGCAGCATATCATTTGATGCGGGATTCTTTTTAGGACGCATTTCTTTGTATTTTATTTGCTGTTGCACAAACTAATTTAAACCCCTCAACTGACACCAATTGTTACGTTTTTATTTATTTAAATGCGGGCTTTTAGTTAAAAACACAGTTTGTGCATGAAAATCGGTTTCATTTATAAATTTACTAGAACACTTAAACTATTTCGAATGCACTTAAATATAACTTTTTATCCTTTTAATTTTATTTGTACAGATCTGTCATTCACTAATAACACTACTCTCCCTTGACAT
>VTPC01001575.1:55549-121863 GCA_011009095.1 Ignelater luminosus
GCAGAGCTAACAACGCGTCTGCCATTTAAAACAGACCGACCAAGAGCTACAAGATCTTCAGAAATTTTGCCTACAAATGTTTGTAATCCCATTGAACCAGTACCTTAGGGTGGAAATAAATATTTTGTGACCATATTAGATGATTTCACTCAGTTTGTGAAATATGAGGTATTTGAAATACTCAAAGATTTTATAGGTGAAGCAGAAAATAAATGGAATTTGGGAGACAGTGTTCTGCGATGTGAGAATGGAGGTAAATACAAAAATGGAGCCTTAATTGAATGGAGTAAGAGAAAAGGGATATCCTTGGGTTTTACTGTTCCGTACTCTCCGCAACTAAATGGAAAAGCTAAACAGCTAAACAGAATATTGGTTGAAAAGATTCGAGCTTTGCTAGAGGACTCTGGTTTTGAAAATGAATTGTGATGTGAAGCAGTTCGAGTAGGAGCATATTTGGTGAAAAGAAGTCCAACAGCTGATACGAATGTAACACCTGCTAAAAGAAGTTATCAAAGAAAACCAGATATGCCAAGAATTCAAATATTTGGATCAAGAGCATTCGCAAAACAATTAGGCCTTATAAAAAAATTAGAAGACAGGTCAAAAGAATACATCTTCGTCGGATACTATAATAATTGTCACAGATTATGGGATAATGAAGATCAAAAAATAATATTTTCAAAGAAAATGAACAGAATTAAAAAATTGAATAACGGAATATAATAATAAACTACAAGAAAGAAGAAGAAAAAATTGAAGAAACAGAAACTAAAGAAAAAGAAAATAAAAAAACCAAAAACAGTGACGGAGAAGACATTGTAAACGAAAATCTTGGAAGAAGTCAACGAAATAGACGATTTCCTAGATATTTAAAAGATTATGATACAGAATCTGTGAAGGGGCGATGCAAGAAGAAGATAAAAAGAAGTGGGAAGATGCTATAAAAGAAGCAAATAATTCATTAATGAAGAACGATACATGGGAACTAGTTGATACTGAAGACGTTGGAAATTGTAAGGTTCTAAATAATAAATGGGTATTTAGGATGTGGCCAACCAAAGTGCCATTAAATTAATTAATAATGGAGTAATAAATCAGCGAAGTAAACACATAGATGCGAGGTATAAATTTATATGTGAAACGGTTCACAATCAAGACTTCCAAGTGAATTCCTGTCCAACAGAAATACAGCTGGCTGATATTTAAACTAAACCACTAGAAAAGACTAAGTTTATAAAATTAAAAAATAAAATTACAAGTTATGGTTAATTTGAAGAGTTCAAATCAAACTTTCTCAAGATTCCACTAATACATTTTGTTCTGTGATATTTGAAATCAGATGCGTGGCCAGAAAAACTCATTACCGCCTCTCTGGGAGTATTGAAGTAATTTAAAACAAGACCATCACTCCCAAAAGCACAATGCAATTTTCAAGTTAGAATCTTCGGAATCTTCTTATCTTCCATATAAATACGTTTCATGCCCTGAATATGATCCTATAAAAGTGACTAAAGGCGCCAGAAGATTTCTGGTTGCAGATTACATACGAAGTCAAAACATCTTTATTTATATTTAATCAGTGACCAATTTCCTATTAGTTGTCAAAAATTGAAACTGAAGTTTTCAACTGTTGCCGCGGAACATTAGATGATGACGAAAAAGAGCTTACTAACAGTAAAATTTATCTCGTAGCGAAAAGTGTAGGAAGCCATAAGAGAAAGGCCCAATCGAGCCTAACTTATATTTAAATCAAAAAAAGTCTGTTCGGGTCTGTTAAATACACACATTTTCCTGAAACTCAAAGCTGGCTGCATTCTTTGTTTGAAATTATTCACAGTTTACCCTCCTCCTTTATTAATTTAGTAGCTTAGAGAGTGACCTTCAAGCCAGTTAACGGTCATACATGGTTACTGTTCAAGCCTCTGTCAACAAGTACGAAAAGATGAAATGATCACTTTTGTATGTGATTATTTCAGTAAACAACAATAAAATCTGGCAACTCTCTTGTTTTTAAATTCTTTCTTTCCATAAATCTGTGGAGAATAAGATTCTTTTGTCTCATTAAAAGTAGTTTTATAAACTAACATGAAAAAGGAAGTTTTTCTAATTTCTTTTCCTTTGGTTTCTCATCCACTACCAAAGACCACTATCCACTTCTGTCCGGTGCAAGCGAAACTGTATGTCTAACATACAAACAAAGTTCTTGCCTGATTTATAGGACGCTTGTTGGTCATTTATTGACGTAGTGATAATAAAGCGTGAATTTGCATGCTAAATCAGATAAAGAGGCGGTAATTCAAGATAATTATCGTTTCTCTAAATTGAACAAAAGTTGTGCTAATTTCTCTTTCTGCGATTTCTTATCCACTACCAAAGGACACCATTTTTTTGTCCGGTGCAAACAATAACTTCTTTTATACGTTATTTCTTACGTTGCAATTTCCTTATTTTGGAATAATTTTGTGGAATTAAACTGAATTGCTAAATACGAGGATGGTCTGAAAGTTTCCGACCTCAACGTGAAGATGGCAGCACTCGTAAATAAAAGCTACTGAATTTCGTTGTTCATCTGTTGACAGTTACTCACCAAAGTTTCAGCCATTTTGGACGCGCAGTTTTTATGTAACAGTCGTTTGAGTGAGTTGATGGGAGTTTTTTTGTGAAAATGGATAAAATCGAGTATCGAGCTGTCATTAATATTTGTTTTTGAAAGGCAATACGCCGTCGCAAATAAAAGATGAGTTGGATTCTGTGTATGGGGACTCTGCACCATCATTTACCACAGTGAAATTTTGGGCTGCTGAATTTAAACGAGGCCGTAAGAGCTTGGGAGACGATGAACGTTCGGGACGTCCAAAAACTGCAACTGCCGACGAAAACATCGCCAAACTTCACCAAATGATGCTAGACGACCGCCGAATTAAAGTGAGAGAAATAGCAGAGGTTATAAACATGTCAAAAGAACGTGTTTGTCACATATTAAATCAACATTTAGGCATGGCAAAGCTGTCCGCGCGTTGGGTGCCGCGTTTGCTCACGTTAGACCAAAAACGTGTTCGAATGAATATTTCCAACGCTCTTTTGGCGCAGTTTAGGCGAAATAAATCCGAGTTTTGGCGCCGATTAAGTACTGTAGATGAAACTTGGATACACCATTCTACGCCCGAAACAAAAATACAGTCCAAACA
This sequence comes from Ignelater luminosus, assembly GCA_011009095.1. Classification (NCBI taxonomy): domain Eukaryota; kingdom Metazoa; phylum Arthropoda; class Insecta; order Coleoptera; family Elateridae; genus Ignelater; species Ignelater luminosus. The sequence continues at coordinate 58,738 of VTPC01001575.1, forward strand.
GTTGACTGCACAGGGGGAACCGGCTCCAAAAAAAGCAAAAACTGTTTTTTCGGCTGGGAAAGTGATGGCGACTGTTTTTTGGGATAGTCATGGAGTTATTTTAATCGATTATCTTAAAAGAGGAAAAACCATTACAGGAGCATACTATGCATCATTACTTGACAAGCTGAAGGCAGAACTTGCGAAAAAACGGCCACATGTGCAGAAAAAGAAAATCCTGTTTCACCAAGACGGTTGCCATGGCGAGAATCCACGAATTACGGTTTGAACGGCTTGACCATCCGCCTTACTCACCAGATCTAGCCCCAAGCGGCTTCTTTTTGTTCCCTCATCTAAAAATTGCGCTCGGAGGACAAAGATTTTCGTCAAATGAAGAGGCAATCACCTTCGTAAATAATTATTTTGCAGAGAAAAATGCCGAGTACTATTTGGACGGGTTACAGAAATGGGAGCATCGCTGGGAGAAGTGTGTAGAGTTACAAGGAGACTATGTTGAAAAATAAAAAAAATTTTCAGAAAAAATGTCTTGTATCTTTGTTAGGTCGGTAACTTTTCAGACCACCCTCGTAGTATCCAGTCTCTTATTTCGTTTAAAGTGGTCTTTTAATTTTTTGGTTGAATGTATTTACTCTCATTCCAATTTACATCCTGCTTGAATTATCTACAGACAATACAATCAAACTGTTCTGTTAACTGTGAATAAATGTCTGTAAATCCACAGAAAAGTGCATTATAAAAAGCTTCCTTAGAAATGTGATCGGATGTTGTAAAATCAAATTGTAGATTGAATTTATCCTAAACAAATTTACGCTAAAGTGATTTCAAGTATTAGTTATACCTACGTAAAGCTTCCTTATCCCTTAGAGGATAATGGTGATTGTTTGAGGTAACTATATCCCTTTATTGTAACACAATGCACCTCATTTATTATACACGAGCCATCACAATAGCTCGTTAATAGGAAACCCCATTAGCAGAACCGTCTGAGGTTAGAATTCTAACTGATATCACCGTCTTATGTATGTGTATAAAATCGTGATTTAATGTGTCTGCATACCATACCCATTTAATAATAATTTATTGTATTGTAGACTTAGATAAAATTAATTCCTTGAAAATCGTATTAAAATTTTTGTTTATTAGGGTATTCTTGTTTTATGTTTACTAATTGAATTAATTCGAATCTAAATAATTATTAAACGCAAGAATACATCTAAAATAATTTTTTTAAAAGTAAATCACATTTGTATAAAAACAATCTATAGTAAATAATTTTTCCTGAAGCGTCTCAGGCAATGTTAATTAATTATGTAGCGTAGTGATCATAATTTTGGATTTCTCAAGGTCACAACTCGTTTGCTGAATAATAACTTTAACTTGCAGTTTGTTACTTTTTCATAAGGGCACTTTATTATAAGAGATGAGAAATATAAAATCTGTGGTGTGGAGAGAAGGTAAAAGTCTTGATCTTTGCGGATCTGAATCTGACTTTTCGTATCAGTAAAGTTCTTCACTATTTTCAGGCCAAATAGACCATTTTGATTGGTTTGGTTCTGACCTTCTTTTCATTTCTGCAATCATCAGAATTTTTTTCTTGTTTTAGCTTTTTCTTTACTCTTTGCCCTAGTTGGTTGCTACTCTATTAATTAGCTAATCAGTGTTGCAGTTTTAATGCATTTAGCTGTGTCCTTTTCTTCCATGTCCTCTACCAGCTCATTTTATTCATAATTCAGTTTTAATTACTTTTATAAACTGCTGTCGTTTTCTCAGCCGTATATCAGACCAGTTCAGCTTTTCAATTTTTTGAATTTTTGTTTTAGACTCTTCTGTTCAAACAAACATTATTTTTCAGTTCTAAGTTTGATCAATTGAGCTTTACAGACTAGTTTCAATCTTCCCTGTCGAACCAAATATTGTTTGGATTATTTTTCAAAATTTCGTTTGTCAGCATATTCTTCTTCAAGATTCTATTTTAGTCTTCTCTATTTACATAAATATTAATTTTATAGGCCTGTATCAAATTAATTGAGCTTTTCAGCTTTATTATTCTGTTTGTTTTCTTTACTTACTGAAGAAAATGTTGTTTTCTAGGTCATTATTTTCAGGTCAGCTAAAGTAGTTTAGTCCACTAAATTCATACGTCAGTAAAATTATATAATGATATTTCTTCATGAAACTTTTCATTTCAAACAATGCAATTTTTGAAATTTTTTTAAAGAAAACTGCAAACTTTATTGCTTGTCTTTGTTTTGTACTGGTTGTTTAATATAAAGACTTTTCTTCTTTGATCAACTACTGGAAATAAGTCTTCAGTTCCAGTTTTCATTCTTGTTGACTTCAATGCCCACAATGCCTTCAATACCCACAGCAAGGTCTTTGGTGCGAATCTAAAAGGCTTGCAGGGTAAGCAACCTAGGCACATTGCTCAATATGGTAAGGTTAAGCCGAAAAGACTGTAGCAAAGTTTTCCATGACTGATACGTAGATCTACTGATACCTACATGAACATACCTTTGCATCTTGGATTCATCAGTATACTCATTTAACCTTTAACAGATCGTCCAAGATTCATGACTTTTTGAAATAACTTCTCTAATTTTAAATTTTATATATTTTGCTCTAACCTATCCAATATCCATTTTCCGTTGAGGTCTCCTCCACACGTTTATTATATTATTCACATAAATGTCTTAATCCTCCATGCCATATTGGTGGTCAAAAATAACAACCCTTCCCAAAAGCTTTGAAGATCAATCTAAATTATTTAGATAATTAGATAAACTTAATAAACAAAAAACCAATAACAAACAAGCTTTTAATTTTTAATAAGGCAAGTATTGCTTCCCCTTGCATTTATAACTACTTGCACCCTTCGATTCATTCTGCTTATTAGGTCTTGAATGAATTTCTGTGAGATATTCACTCATTCGTTTGCAGTTCTTCTAGTGCGTTAAAAAATAGCGATTAATCGATTTCATGTCTTTCAAGCTCGCCCCAACGTGTTTAATAACATTCAAGTCTGGGCTTAGCGAAGCTCAGTCTATGACAGTATAATTCAAGTTTATAGTAAAATTCCGGTTTCCGAAGAAATGGAAAGACCATGTTAAAAGTTTTACTCTTCTTTGGCGAAAATGTAAGAAACGTGATTTTTGGGACGGTGACGTAGAAGTTGGATGCAGTTTGCGTTCGTCCAGTTTTGTGTTCTGGAGTGATAGTGTTGGTGAGGCGGCGGTTTCTGGTCGTTGCTTTTGTGGAGAAGGAGAGGCTTGTGTTGTCATGGTGGTGTAAGTGATCCAGTAGCTTGCGAGACGCTATCTACGTCGCTCGGTAGTTTCAAGGAGGACAGTGGATAACCTTTTAACTGTAGATAGGTGGGGTATGTGTAACAATTCAAGATTAAGGTTCTCGATACGTCTCATTATAAGAGAAAGCAGGTGTTTGGATTTCTTTTTGGGTTTTTTGTACATGAGCGGAGCTGGTGTTCTGAGAATGTCAAAGACGTGCCCTTATTCATGTTTAACTGTTCGTCTATAGGGGAAATCTTCACTCTGTCGCTGATTCCGTCCGAATGGTGGAAGAGTTTCAGGCGAAAAAGCCTCCTGCAGATGGTTCTCTCTTTCTGTCGGAGTCTTCTGATCGCATATGGCGGTTTGAAGCCAAAGTCGGTGAATAAATTACGATTCTGATGAAAGTTTTGTGTGTAGTAATGGCCAGGAATGGCAACCTGGAATGCCGCCGCAAAATCTGAAGAGCACGCTGTTGCGTTGTTGGACAACGTCCAGTCCGCGCTTTAGCTCTTCGCTCCATCTTAGCATGGGGATAAAAGTAACGTGAAGGTATTTGACAGATGGCCAAACATGGAGGCGCGAGCCCCACAGTTCCACGCGACCGTTGCGTCGCGTCGTCTGGATTTGATCTTGTCGTGTGGATATAGCTGCAGTGAGAGGAATAGGATAAAATGACGTTGGTTTTCAGAGAGTTCGGTCTGATTTTCCATTTTTGAAAGTCTCTAGGTGTCCTAGTTCGTACGACACAATTCTCGATTACTCGGGGGAGCTTCATATGTGAACGACAAGGCCGTATCATCCGCGAATCAGAAAAGGCAAACATTGGGCCCTTTGGAACGAGGAATGTCGTAGTTGTAAAAGATTAGTAAAAAGGGGAAGAAGAGAAGGAGAGCAACCTTGAGAGTTAAAGGCTACCGAGACATCTGTGTGAAGACAGCAAATATTGATGCCCTTGGAGGAGATTCTGAGCGTCTAAGTGTGTTCGGAGTTAACAGTATAGGGGAACTAACCAATAATTGGCTTCCTTAAGAAAATTCTAAGTTAACGGTCTTTTAGAAAAGCATATACATAGTCTACTTAATGTTTACATATGCATTAATAAACTATAGAATTATATTATTTTTTTTCTTGAAGTACTACATATTTTCTAGTTATTGGCAGAGTTGCACCAATTATTGGCCAGTCAGTTATTGGCACTGTGCAGGTCATAAAATTAAGTAAAATAGGAGCTATAAAAGCGTTTAATTATTAGAAGTTGTTATAAAAGTAAACAAGTTACAACGCAAAATAAGAAACTTATAAAACTAAAATAAAAAAAACGAATTTATACAAAAATTAAGTCTATAGTAAGCTGTAGTACCTAGCTTATTGTTTCTTTAAACAGGGATTGCAAACAAATTCTTTAGAGAATTATTTCACTTTCTGGAGACATATTTTATGGCACTGTCTAATTCGACAAACTTTACATTTTGAACCAACATTTACGCTTGTTATATTTTTAACACGCATGTAGCATAAACCAGAATTAACAAAACAAGAGCTCGATAATGACTGTAATATACCATTTGTTTCCGATTTCTGCGTAACCACCGATGGTGTATTGGAATCATCTTCAAACAATCTTCGTACATAGTTTTTTGTTGCTTCGTTTTTTCAGATCTTAAGCTATTTTCAGTAGTTGGAAGAATAACGTTCTTCTCTTTTTGTGTGAGCAGTTTGTTTTCCTTATTTTCTATCCTCTTGTGTTTTCTTTCAAGTTTCTTTAATTCAGCTTTTTCTTTAGTTTCCTCTTGTTCATTAAATAGATTCTTCCAGCCACTGGATGTTATAACGTACGGCATCTGATCTTTTTTGGATCGGTTACGAGTCCCTGTGCGGTGAGGAGTTTCAGGCGAAATTAGGTATTCATGAAGATTCCCTGTTTTTTTGTTGGAGTTACTTTTGAACTCGGAAGAAATATCACCATAATCAGCAATCAATTTATTCTCGTTACTGTGATATAGTTCTACATTTAAAGAAACATTTTCTATTTCTTCACGGTCAGAAATAATTTGAAGATTTTCCGTAGTTAGTGAATCGTTATAGCTAAAATCGTTTAGCTGCACGTTTGGGGGCACAATAACTATTGAGATATCTTCTATATTGTATGTCGCTACATTACCTTTTTGCATATTTTCAGGACTATTTTCAGTTAAATCTAAATCGCAAATGTTTCTTAAATAATCATAAGATTCATGCTCTTGAGAATTTTCATTATCATCGGTTTTGTCTTTCATTTCTTGTGTTTGGCTGATATCATTACTAACACGTTCAGCAATATTCTTGTCTTTTTGAAAAGATTTCCAAATTTTGTAAATATCCTTAGATTGCTCGTTTTCTATGTCAAAGGTATTTAAAGTCTTTGTGCGAACAATATTACAAAATTCATTGTAACTGATTGTATCTTTTGAAGTTTCAAAATTTTTTACAACAACGGTGTCGTTTATGTCAGTTGTTCTGCCAATTTATTTTTTATAATGTAATGCATTTTGGTCCCACGGGAAAAGTTCACACGCCTTAATACCATTTGCAATAATAGAAGGCCTTATAAGTAGTACTATAGTTTTTAGCAAGGGAGCAAAATCTAGTTTTGTAAATTGTTTCATCGGACGCTGCAACGTCCGCAGGTTGTAGCAACCTAGTAGCGTTTGGGTATAATGCTATCAGGATTATTTGCAAGCGAGTGCAAAGTTCACTTAATTGAATTGTTAGATGAGTCTTGTGTCCGTCGACAAATAAAATGATAGGAAAAGTAACATCCTTTAATTTTAAATACTTATGAAATACGTTGGCTATATACTCATAAAACAGTTCAGACTTCATCTACCCATTTGAACTGTGACCCACACCCCATCCTTCTGGAACTGTATTTATTACATTTTTCGGCATTCGTTTATAGGGGTAGATAATCATTGGAGGTGCGGTGTCACCACAAGCCGAAAAGGAAAACATCACGGTCAAGTTAGATTTAGCTGGAGCTGTATCAACTTCATAAACATCTTTGAAACCTTTTAAAGCTACCACCTTAGATTGTTTTGGATTAAACAGAAAGCAGGTTTCATCGCCATTAAATACTCGTGTAGGATCTTTTAATATAAATGAAGAAATTCTTTATCACTTAAATAATTTTCTATTTTATTAAACCAGTGTTTTATATCATTTTCGCAAATATTTGCACTGGCCTTTGTTACTGATTCTAAAATTCTATTAGTCAACTGCGAATGCCGATTAAGAAAAGCTTGAAACCATTTATCACCGGGCAGATTGTCTGTAAAAATCGTCGGTTTCTTAATATTATCTAAGTACGTTTTGACTGACATCTGAATATCTATTTTTCTTTGCGGAAAATCTTTTTTTTTTGGCACTCTAATATCCAGTCTACAAGAGTATTTTCTTCGGCAACAGATAATATAGGATTAGACTCGTGTTTACTTTTTACAAAATTTTCTTATAAACGAAATTGCAATGTAGAACGAGGAATATTAAAAACAGCAGCGGCTTTTCTTTTAGACATTCCATGATTAATAGCATCTAATGCATGTGTAATATTGGCCTCCGTATAGGTTTTTCTATACTATGACGGCTTTTTCGTTTTTGGCATCTTTTTTAAACACTAAAAAGAATAAAAGCTAATCAGCAATACGTGTTTCTAGTATACAGTTTTATTTGCTATTGATCTCATAACACTGCCAATAACTGGAAACTGCGGCTTTTAAAAATGTGCCTGTTATTGGCATACATGTCAATTATTAGCAGTTTCGTAAATTTTTGTTGCTAGTAATTGACATATCATTTATTTCTGTTTAGAATAGAATTTGAGGTTAGATATTTACGTAAAATGTAGAACACAATATATATTTCTACCAAAGTTACCACAAACAGTGCTCTGTTAATAATTTAGTACAAAATTAACACACATGTCTTGTCACTCACCTTAAGAAATTTGTTAATATTTCAGCACTTTTCACGCACTTGGTTTATGATAGGTTCCTTCGTACATAGTTAGCTTGTTAATTCTACTGGAAGGGTGTGCTCTTATGAGTCAAAGTTTGAAGATTTTAAAAAGCAGCGAAATTAAACATTTGGATGCATTTAAAACTAATAAATGAAGAAAATATAACAAGTGGCCTTTTAGTGGGAAGGAGGACATTAACTGGTTAGTTTCCCCTAATAGTAATTCCCACAAGAAGAACAAATCCGTCGTAACCATTGCGAGTTGTGGTTAGGCATTGACAGGTTGCTATTCAACATCATAATATGTGTACCATGATTTTTTCTCGTCTGTATTTTTTTCTGAATGAATTATTTTGAATAAAGCGAAAGAAGTTCCTAGCAATATCTGTAGCTCGTCTTTCTTTATTTCTCTAAATATATTTCAAATGTTTCTAGAAGGTTTGGGATTCCCCGTACTATGATATTGATGGTAAATGTGCAGAATTTACTTAATTTTTGTTAGTTACTCTTCAAAATAAGTACTGCGACACTATCTAGAGATAGTAAAAACATCTCAAAAGAAAAAACTGTTATATTTACTTAAGAATAGTGATCCGAATTTTGAAGATTATGAAGTAGGTGCAAAAGATATATAAAAAAGTGGATGTAACATATGAGAAGATGAAGATGTATTCGGAAAACTGCACTCGAATTTATAGCTTAAGCCTTCTATTATGAAAGATGCTTTTTGTTACTATACTGACATCATTGAACTGATGGTAACCAAGACAACTAGAAAAACGTAATAAATGGAATGAGGAGAATCCAAAAAGACTAGAATACCGTTAATACTAACAAAATCAAGGTTTACTTTGAACTTCTTACAATGTTTTAAAGACTTTGCTAATATGCTTTGGTGTCAAAATGTATTTAACAGCATAGTACCGCTTACTATGCCAAGAGACAGACGCAGAGAAATTACAATTTTCCTGAAATTGTATAACTTTGAAACTAGGGATGAGTCCAAAAAACAGATAAGACAAGACTCTTTGAAATTTGTGTCTCAAATTGTAAAAATGTAGCCAGAAATAATTATATAAAAGCCTATACTTGAGTATGTTTGTTTATCAGAAGGACAGAGCATTAGCGTCATATGTTTCAAAACAAAACGTTACTATCGTTCTGCTATTGAATGAGCAGAATGATAAACTGGCTGTTGATGTTGAAGACGAGTTTTACAAGGCAGAAATAATCTTGCACTACAACAAAACAAAAGGTGCTGCTGATACCGCAAGTAAACTTGCAAATCGGTGGCCCATAGCAATATTTTATCTCCTCATAGAATATTCTTGTTGGAACTATGTAAAGGACTAATAAAAACGAAGGTTATACGCCGTTATAGAAACAAGAACATTCTATAATATGGAAAGCGTTGTTTTCTCTGAGCTATTTAAGAGTGCTCAAGAACAAGCTGATAATATAAGTGAGGACAAAGGATGTTGTTACATGTGCCCAAGAAGAAAAGGTCAAAAAAGCAAGAATAAGTCCGTGGAGTGTTAACGTTTTCTATCTTTAAGTCATTCTGTACTTGAAACTATGTAAAATTGTAAGACTATAAAAAGTTTTGTCAGTAAGTAATTTGTTAGTCTACATCTTTTATGTCTTTAGAAAATCAATACCTCAAGCCCGAATAACAAATTTATCATATTGTGTTTGACTGTTTTGTATATTCTATGAGGCCAGTCCGGTAAAAGCTAAACAAACTGAGTGTACAGAAAACATTCTGGTGTTGGTAAAAAACACAAGCGTGTTGTAATTAGAAAAAAGAAATAAATGTAATAAAAAAAGCTGGGTAGGTACTATTGTAATCAGAAAGGGACTAGCAGGTTATATGCTACACGAAATGCAAATCTTACATCATATAAACAATAAATCTGAGAAACGTAATTTTCTGCTGAATTATGTTCGGATCACCAATGAAATCTTACTGTGATCTATCTGTACAGTATAGATAGCAAACGGCTAGGAACGACTTCCGTTTGTATAAATTTTGAAAAATTGCCTAAAAACATCCACTGACAAAACCATAGTAAGTAAACATTTATGTTTTCGTAATTTTGTAAGCTTTAATTCTATTTATACAAGATTTTTCTTTTATTCCTTTTAGCTCAACCTTTGATATTTTCATTTTTTTCACATTTCCTTCCCATTTCCTCCTTATTTTCCTCTATCTTACAACCATCTTTCATTTATGCTGCATTCATACAAATCATTTTCTACAACTTCTTAAAAAATTGCAAAAATTATTTTCTCTAGTAGTAACGTTTTCTTCATATAACTTAACTCCCTGCTTCATTTATCTACTTCAATATCATATTTTATCTTTACTTATTCATATTAAGGATCATATTTTGACCTTTTCTTTTAATATTATCAATTATATCATTAATTATTTATTATTATTATCATTATTATTCTACTAACTTCATATTCAAATCTTCATAATTATCATCATTTTAATAATACTTCATTAATAATTATTTAACTCATTATGATTGTCTTTAACACATTCATTCAAGCATCATTCATACCTTCTTGTCAAACCTAATACGAAATGTTCCTTATTCTTCATATGGGTATATAATTTGTATATTAAATCTGCCCCTTATTTTATCTTTTTCCTCATCTTTAAGCTCGTAAGTATCGTTAAATATCTTTATTACGCTATATGGCCCTTCATAAGGTGCTAACAATTTAGAAGATACCCCTTGAAAACTATCCGGCCTTCTTACACTTTTTACAATTACTTTATCTCCAATTTTAAATTTTACTTTTTTCCGAATTCTTTTATTCCATCTTTCAATTCTTCTTTGGTTATTTTTGTCAACATTGGCTTCTAATTTTTACTTTAACATTCTCTTGTAGCATTTATTCTAGTTTTTTGATTTTCTTTCTTTTTCTGTATTTGTAAGTTCTTTGTTCCTCTCTGACTCCTGACAGTAAATTCTTTAAATGTTTTTTCATTATCATTTTATATTTTTCAATCCTTATTTTGGATTTACTATCTTTCTTAAATATTTTATACCTCGATTCCTTATTTTTCTTTCTAGTCTTATTTTTAGATTTGCTTTTGACTTTGATCCCCTCCAACCTTTTATTTTCCATTGTCATCTTCATTTTGTTTCTTCTTTCCGTTTTTCTTGCTCTTCTTAGTTTATTCTGCCAATTAATAGTACATTTCAATTTTTCTTTATTATTATTGTTATTTTGATAATTTTTTTCTTTTTTGTAATTATTCTTTATCTTATTTTTAAGATTTGCCTTTCTTATTGGTGAACTGTTAATTCTTTCTTTTGGATTTATTCGTTTGTGGTTTACTGAGAATTTTGTCATATTTTGAATCCCGCTATCTAATATACAATAATGACTTGGTCCATGATTACCTGCTGTTGATTTCTCTTCAACATTTTTGTTTATTTTTTCTAATTCTATTTTCACATTCTGCTGGTAGTTTGCTTGTGCTTTTTCTTGCTCCTTAATTTTCTCATTTATATCTGCATCCCTTATTTGTAACTTGTTGATAATTTCTTCTTGGTGTCTTTCTATTTTCCTACGCATTTCATTCTGACATTCATCTATCTTATTATTCACCTCTTCTTGTATTTCACCTCTCATGTTTTTAACAATATTATCCCATCTATTCTCATAATCTTCAAATTTTCTTTTAATTTCTTCAAATCTTTTCTCTTGATTATGATTGATTTCTTCAAATCTTTTAGTATTATCTTGTTTAATCTCTTCTAATCTTTTAGTTTGGTCTTCTATTCTTTTAGTTTGGTCTTCAAATCTTTTAGTTTGGTCTTCAAATCTTTTATCTTGGTCTTGTTTCATTTCTATTAATATTTTAAGTAAATCTGGTTGTTGTTGTCTTATTTCTTTTTGCTCTCTATCTCCCTTTTCAACATCTCCCATGGTCTCCTCCATACTTGTACTTTCTTCTTCCATCTGTTCAATTTCAATACTTTCTTCCTCTCTTTTGTCCCTTTTTCTACTATCTACCGATTTACCTTGCTTTGACATCTTTTCACTACCAACAGACAACTAACAAAATGATAATTATGTCTTTTATTTAACTTGCCCTACCACGTTGGGACGCCAATTTTTTTATGTTATGATATAGAGAGCTCTTTTTTTCAGGGTCCTTATTTTTCTTCGTGTGGTTCTTAATTTATTTATTAAAACGCTATTTTCTTGACAATATTAATTTATTTATTTTTTTCTGTCATTACATTTTATACAAAAACAAAAACAAAATTTTTTTTTATACTCTCTTTTTTTATCATTTTCAAATATCACTACATTTTTTATATCATCACATTTACATTTTTAATATCATCACAATATGTTTACTTTAATTAAATAATACGAGACCTAGTACGAATCTTGTGGAACACCGGTATTTTAATATGCAGACTGGAAAGAAACTAAAGTAAATTGCAAGATTATATCACGATGATGTTGCTAATGAAACTTCCTATTAATGAACTATTGTTTGTATTCTGGCAATCTATGATAAACGATGTGTATTGTTTCACAATTAGGGAACACAGTCGACGTACTAGCTAGAAACAATCACGATTATTCCTATAGGGGTAACATAGCTTGCAGTGTTAAGGAACATTTAGTGCATTACCCTGCAAACACACGTCTAAGCTTAATTGCAAGTTGTTCCATGGAATGTGACCAGGATATATAGCAATTATTTATATGGGCGGTGCAATTTGTGCTAGGTATTTTTGGTATTCGTTAATGTGCATCATGGTGCATGACTGCACTTTAAGCTTCTGTAATGAATACGCTTAATACTTACACACTGCATTACAAATGAGATTTCATTAAAGTCAAACCGTAGAAACGCCATTCCATTTACTGTAATGTTTAAATGAAGGCTAGATTGAGTGAAAATGTTAAATTCAGGTATTCTAAAAGTTAATAAAGGTCCAAGCCAAGATGTCGCTCATCTTATTTGTAAAGCAAGTTTCTTATATCATCAAATTAGAATTTGTTCAGACAACAGATGTTTTAACCGAGTCTACGGAGCTTTGATCATTTGCAGTACTGAAGTGGCTGTTTGTCATCATCAAAGGCTGTCGCGGTCAGATAGAAGCAAAACGAACAGTAAAGAGCGAACCCTTGAATGACGCCGCCGTTAAATTAAATTCTTCGTAATTGCTATTCATAAGCTTGAAGTACTCCTTCATCCATTTAAGTTAATGAGAAAATATATTATCTCACTGCAAATATCATCAACAGTAAATGACAATAATGATAATATTTTTTCTTTACTCTTCCCCCGACTGAAATTTAGATTATTATCGCTTTTTCTTTATTAAGGAATTTTTCAGTTAATCATTTCTTAAGTAGAACTTTGAAAAAATAATATTAAAAGTAGACTGTCTGTTGATTGTAAGGAGCATAAGGTATGCTTTCACTAGCTGAACAACTAAGGAATGCTTCCAGTTTTTTTCTACATATAAAGGGCTGCAATTCCATTATGTTTTCTTTTGTATTGTTACGTTCTCGTTCGCTTTCATTTCGCTCAAATCCATTTGGTTATAACCCTGGCTTTGCTTTAAATACAAAGTGGATGCTACTTTTTTCAGAGTTTACTCATTTCTTAATGGGTAAGAACCTGTATGAAATTTTACTTGCAAAGATTTATAGTTTTGTTAAACTTACATTTAAGTAGTGAAAAGAAGATCCGTTGTTTATTTTTCTAGGGCGAATATCAATAACACATTTAATTAATTGCTGTTTACAGAAAAGATTTACGTTGAATAGTCGTGCATTTCAGTGTATTCAATCAAACATAGAGAGTTATCTTGGATGGACGTTAAGTCTTTAATTGGATGATGAATTGAGTCTTTGGAAACGAAAACAAGTTTTGTCAGCTGATGTATTTCATATAATGTGAATCGTCACATTTATTATATTTCATTAAAAGATAGAGGCAGTTTACCAATCTACTTTATGCATCACAATTTCAGCTGAATAAACATCAAAAATTCTATTTATATGTTAGTTAATCCGCTTTCCCATTTCTAGTTTTTCCTTTTTTTTTTAATGGTACTATAATTAAGTCAGTGAAACTCTTTAGTTTTGTGAGCAGTCTACAGAGAAAAATCACATCGATATCGGTATTAATCTAATTTTGTTAATTTCTTAACTTGACCGTTTCTTAATGGTAGATCCTACCAGTATGATTAACAAATTTTATTGATCAGCAGGGAAATCTGTAAATTGAGGAAGTTAGGACAACAACAATAAATCCTGTCTGCATCGTACACAACAAGAATTTTATAGATAATTTTCCGTTTCTCTTTAGTTATGCACTGTAGTTAGTTGCGATGCTTCACACATTTAAGATTTATCTAAGAGGAAATAATATTCTCCAGATAATACAAAGATTATTATACTGTAATCGCAAGGGATGAAAAATCTAAAACATCCGAAAAAAACCTTTTCCAAAAACTGTAAAATTGATTGTCACAATTTAATCTTTGTGGTAAAGCACAAGGATTAATTAAAGTGTTCCCGAATATGCCAGCCTACACACAGTTTCCAACATTGTTTGCTTGAATTTACCGAATTAAACTTGAATTTTATCACGTTTTACTCTGTTATTTTGCCTTTACACTAAAAGATCGGTTTTAAAATTTTATTACGAAGATAGTTTTTCAATACTTTCACCTATCTGCTGCTTTATATGTGAATATGTTGTTAATTAGTCTTTTATGTGCGAAATCACTATTTGCTACAGGTTATGCGCTAATTCAAACCATGTTGAGCACCTAAAGGCAAAAGTGCCCTCTGGCGTGTATTTGGGAATTATATTTACTGAAGACAACAATTCTACATCTGCACAACTAGAAATTGTGAGCAACTTCGACGTAAAAACACTTTACAATCGAAAATAATTTATCAAATTGTATCACATTTTTGGCTAATCTTATGATTTTCTTTTCACAGTCAGGAAAGTCCAGGATTTTCTTTTCCGTACCCATTCTACTTTTTTCTGGTTCAGTGAGCCTTATCAAGGGATGATATGCTTACTGTACTCCTTTCTTGCTGCATTCTTCGCATTCTGGTTCTTGTTCAATTCCCTAGGTCATCTGCTACTTCTTTAAAAAGATCTTTTGAGATGATTTTTAGATTGTGTCCGTCATGATATTTTCTATCAAAGATTTTGATGGCATTGTGCAGTGCAGTGATTTGCTCCCATGCTATTCTACAGGCTGGATCTGGTTCTGCAGAAAACTTTCCTCGCTGTCCTTCACAAGGTGCCTGTTCAAGACCTATATTATAAGTTTTATTACAAGTTTGTTCTGCTTGCTATGGGTTTAAAGACCATCCTACCATTGCAGTTCCTCTTAGCTCTATCTACATTTGAAGACGCAAGTGGATAAAGGATTCATGTAACATTTTTTTAAAAATTGAGATTTTTTGGTGAATAAGGGTTTTATGTACCCAAAAATTTTTTGGGATCAGTTTCGTAGTTCTATTGTATAAAATTAAAAAGTTACGGGATGATAAAGGATCTATGTTAATCTAATTTTAACAAAACTTAATGGACAAAAGATTTATGTACGCTTGATTTCTGATCATAGATCCCTTATTCACTAACATTTCAAGTTATTGCTACATGAATCCTTTATCCATTGTAAATTAGTTAGAAACCTGTAAAAATATTAACAAAATGAACATAGCACCACAATGTTAGGTTGGAAATGTATCAGTACTGATGGTTTTGTGCTCTACATTTTTATAGTTTTTACGCAATAGAAGACTTAAATGTGTGCAGTGCAAGTAAAAAATAGTGCTAATATGTCGGCAAGAAGCATGCTAATTTTAAAACTTGCTAAAGAACAGGCTAATAACGGTAAGTATAAAAGTTATAGCTGCTTTTATTTAAAATATAACCTTAAAAATATTATTGCGTTTTATTCACGTTTAAGTTTTGCGGTGGTTTTTCACCGTTTAGTACAAAAAGCAAAATGATAAATTTATCTTAAACTTGCAAACAAGTGTTTTCTTTTAACAGTGTCTTCCTTTCGTTTTTAGGTCCCAATCGTTCAAATGACAGCAGGAGCCCAGCCAAAAGTGACAATAATAATTCTCTAGAAAGGTTTATTAGCAAAGTTAATACTACCCCTGTAAAACAAAGTTCCTATGGTAAGTTGCGATAGTTGAAATGAAAACTTGATGAGGTACATATTTTGTTATTGTTGTTTTAGACGGCTCAGACGAGGCTTCTGACAATACTGATTCTAATTATGCAGAGCAATTAAAATCTATAAAAAAATCCCTATCTCTAAAGTCAAATATTCTAGGGGCTAGTGTATCAAATAGAAAGAAAATAAATAATGACCTGGAAAACTTCGAAGACCAGGTAGCTTTACAAACGCCGGGAAATAATGAAAAAGAAAGTATGATAATAAGCAAAAAGGATAATACAATTAATCATGTAAAACAGGCAGATTTAGGTAAGTTTTGCTGGTCCAATTGAAAACTTGAAGAGGTTTTTATTCTGTTTCTTTTTAGATTGGTCTGACAACGGTTCTTCAGATGATTATGTACCAGATACTTCAGATGAGACTTCTAACAACAGCGACTTGGACTATTCAAAGGAACTGAAATCCAGAAAAGGATTTCTATCAACAAAGTCAAGAAAGATTATTTATAATGACATTGAAAGCATCGAAGACCAGATAAAGACTTTAAAAAAGCTGGAGAATAAAGAAAAAGGAAGTAAAATAATCAATAGTGAAGATGTAAATAAACTGATTACTGAAAATAATAATGCAGTGATCGAAAAAGTTCAAAAGAAGATATTCCAGCTGCCCGAAAAAACATCTAGGAAGCGACAAAAGAACTTAGACAACTGGAAAAGATACAAAGCAGCAAAGGCTAGACAAAGAGGAGAAAGCTATATTAACCAAAAAGGAAAGCTAGTTCCGTCAAAAAAAGTTGAACTAGGTTTCTTATGCCAAAAAGAAAAATGGACTCTCAACTGCAACGAAAATTTTGACGAAGAAGCAAGAACAACAATATTTAAAAGATTTTACCAGCTAGATCAAAACTCAAAAAATGCTCTTCTCTTTAAAAGCATTTTCGTTCAACCTGTCCAACGTCATCGAAAAAAGATTTAAAAACCAAAATCATTCTCGTTTAAGTATACAGTTACGTACAAATCAAAAAGTTTTGAAAGTTTGTAAAACTGCAATATGCTCACTCTACCAAATTACCTTCAAAAAAATTCAGCTCATTCAGAATAAACTTAAAAGTGGTTTATCGGCACCATCCCCTGATAAGCGAGGTGTTCACCAGAACAGGCCACACAAAATTCCAAATGAAGTGATAAACTGTGTTGTCACTCACATTGAAAAGTTTCCCGCAGACCAATCTCATTATTCAAGGTAAAGAAATTTAAACAAAAAGTACTTATCGCCTTTTCTAAACTTAACAAAAAATGTACCATTTATGTATTGATTGGTGCAAGGAGCAAAACCTTCCTGAAAAGTACTTTATAAAAGAATGTAGTTACAACAATATGTTTTCAACCCGTTTTAATCTGTCCTTCGGGCAACCTAAAAGCGATACCTGCAGTACTTGTGATGCTGGTTTAGATGATATTGAGCATAAAGAGAACTACAAGTATGCATTTGAACAACAAAGAAGAGATAGAAACATTGTTCAAACAAACGATAATACAGCTTATCTCACAATGGATTTACAACAGACATTGCCTTTGCCAAAATTGTCTACGTCCAAAGCGTTCTATTTGAGGCAACTCTGGTTGTATAACTTCGGTATACACACAGAGTATCAAAATCTGGGCATCAAGCATTTTTTTTTACATGGACGGAAAACATTGCTACCAAAGGTAGCTTAGAGATAGGTAGCTGCCTTCATACATTCATTCAGCTATTTAGTGCTGCTAGACAAAACAGTATTAAACAGTGGACAAAACAAGAACTTTAATCTGATCACACTTTATCAGTATTTCATTTTTAAAGGATATTTGCAAACTATCGATCATAAATTTCAAAAAGTAGGCCATTCATATATGGACTCGGATAGAGACTTTGGCCGTATTGAAAAAGTATTACGAAAGTATGAAAATATTTATACCACTGAAACGTACAGAACAATCATAAAATCTGCTAGTGTCAAAAACTCGGTAGTATTTAATATGGAACATCGTTTTAAGAATATTGACGAGATATCCGAAAAACTTCATTTGATTAACAGGAAAAAAAATATTCTGCATGAATCAGTGCCTTTTAGAGATGGTATCAAATGGGTCCGTGTTACTGAATATGGATCATATTCATATAAAAATATTTTAGATGAACACACACCTTTTTTACAGGTAAATATTTTGAAATCTGGATGCCAAAAAGTTGCATCAGAGAATTACACTCTAGCCCATATTAAAGAAAAGAAAAATAAGATATCTGATGAAAAGCTTTCCAATTTACAAGATCAAATAGTCTACGTTGACGAGGAGTTCAAATATTTTTATGAAAACATTATTTTCGAAAATAAAAACGTTGAACCAAAAACCGGAAAAACTACAAGGAATGCTACATAAAGCCCAAAATAATTTATAAAAACGAGACATAAATTCTTATTTCATTTATTGTCAATTCTAATATGTTTAATTTTCTTAGTTGATAAAGGATATAAGTGACTTTTTTTTTACTTCTGTTCCAAAGTTGGTTTTGATTTTCTTTTTCTCATATGTTACTAAAATTCTATAATAAAAGTCTATTAAACCCCACTTAATTTGTTTTATTTTTTTGTAACACAAAAAAGTACTGTTTAAAAAACTTTAGAGGCTGTTTTCTCAAAATAAACTATTTGTGACATGAATCCTTCATTCACTTGCGTCTTCATTTAAGGATTCTGTTTATTTCCATTAAAAATATTTACTGTTGTGTGTAGATCAATACTATCAAGTGTCCAGCGTCTTGATCTATGGTTAAAACCGTCTGTATAAAAGTCGTCCGTTTAGCTTCACTGCACTTTTCCCTCGTTCTACTTTTGATCGTATGAAAACAGCAGACGTTCAATAAGTTCTATTTATTCTATCTGGTACCATGCTAAGCATTGCATGTTTATTTCACTTTTTGAAACTGATACTTTAAAGGTGATGGAATGATCTTCCGGAGTTTTTTCTTCCGAGTTAACTTTTAGCCTTTATGCCCCGATTAGTTTATTACCAGGTGAAAAAAAGGTAGTGTAGCGTCCTGTGCTTTTGAACATTCTTTGAAGAACAAGTTTTAGTAAGATATTGATTTTTAGGAATGTGTAAACGGTAAACTCTTTACAGAAAAAACGTTATCTTTGTCAATTAAGTAATTTTTTTCAAACTAACTGTAATATTTCCTTGAACATATTGGAAACATTTTTGTAGAAAGAAAAATATCTCTTTTGTCAATTAATTCTCCTTAAAGAACCCAACCACTGTTATTTCTCTAAGTGAAATCTGAAGGTGAGTTTACTGTCTAGAATAATTTTCAGAGACAAAGCAGTTTTTTCTCTCCAGTAGATGATACGACAGATGCCTTTGTTTCATTCATTCTCTATCTCGTACCACCTTTTAACAAAGTTCAGTCAATCATTTGCATTTGCATCTAAATTTTACGATCTTCCATCTAAATGTCTCCAATTTGTGTAGAATTTGCATCCAACTTACATCCAAATTGCACTCAATGTGCACCCAATTTGTTTTCAATCTGTACCTGAGTTGTATAGAACCTGGTCCCTGTTTAACATACCAGATGTACTGTAACTGTGAAGCCTTATTGTACTTTCCCATTTAGCATTGTCCACTATTTCAGTATTTTTTTCTCATAATCTGCAGTGTAGGTCATCATTATCCAGTTTTATATTTTGGAAACCTGTAAGTAACGCTCCTGTAGTTTTCATCCGAGTTCTTGTCATTGTATTAAACTCCTCAGCTTTTTTTTATTTACGTGGACTCTCCACCTACGAATTGTCCAAATCTGGCTTTGCTGTTCTTTTATCTACGTATTTATGGCACTTTAGCATTTCTAAAGTTGTTTTTGGTCCTAAGAATGAGTTTTCTGACCATAGCTTGGCTAAACGATTAGCTTTTCCGTTGCCTTTATGTCCATTATGGCCTGGTACCCAAATTGATTAACTGTATTTTGGTCTTCCATAGTACCCAGTGCGTGAAGACATTTCATTACGAGCTTAGACGTCACCTTTATCCGCTGAAGAGCATTTTATTTATACGTTTAATTTCTTCTTAGGATTTTATCTATGCACGTTAGTATTGGATATATTTCTACCTGAAAAGCTGTGGAATATTTACATGGAAAAAATCAAATTAGTTTCATCTCATATACTTCTGCATCCGTGCCTTAGAAGGTCTTTGATCCGTTTGTAAACCAGACCAGTTTATCGAATGGCGTTCGTTTTGTATTGTCCCAGATTTTTCTGTCAACAATTACTTGAAAGTGTCTATTCAGATACGTTACTGGAGTCACTTATCGTCTTTCAGCTTGAGTCTGTAATTCTCGAAGTTTTTACATTCTGAAGTTTGTGCAAAAAACTTTTCTTGCTTTCTCTTGTATCACAAGGTCTAGTAAAGGACGATCCAGCAGAGTCTTCATTGTTACCGTAAGAATCGTTCTCATAGCTTCTTAAACAGGCCAATTTTTCAATCTCGGACAGTTTGATTTTGATGTTTGCAGCATTTTGGTGCACCATACCAAACCTGTGTTTGTTAACGTAAGTCGAATCATCCGTACCAGGTCTGACATCTGAGGTTTTTCTATACATTTGTTTTGAGACTACATATTTAACCTTCACCGTCATTGTCAGTTCTTCATCATGTCAAGTTAGAAAATCTAGTTTCCTTTTATTGCTGACGGTACTTGTGCTGTTTTCTAGGGATTTATCGAAAGACCCTCGTTTGTCGTCCAGTTTGATGCTATACCTAGGGCCATTTGCATTCTTTTCCTGATTGTAGCTGTGAATTTGGTTTGTACTGTGATGGTTATATTGTCAGCATAACCTATGGCGCAAAAGCCTTGACTGTAGAGTTTCTACAGCAGTTTGTCAACAACAAATTTTATTGTAAGGGCGACAGAACCACTATAGCTGCATATTTTTTTCCCGCTAGGGTTGAATATATTATTCTTCCTTTGAGCATGAACGCAATCTTGAAATCCACTTTCTCTGCAAGCAGTAATAATGACGGCAAAAGAGGTTATATAGAAGGCCCCTTCTAGAAACACCCTCAGTGTCATCTCCTTTTGGCTTACAGACTTTTCCAGTCTTCCAGCTACCTGGTGTGAAGCTGTTTTCTGGCCTGTATACATATTGCTCCGTATGTAGTGGTCTTTCAACTAATATGCGTATCTAACAGTTTGTCCAATGTTTTGATATCTTTTTCATGTCAATTAAGAACGGTTCTTATTGACTACATCTAGATAATTTTTGCTATCAATTATTCTAGTTCTTTATTGCTGCTGCTGCCCAAAATGACATGGTGTGTGTTGGTAACACACCAAAAAGAACTTTTCTCTGATAGTCTCGCTGTCCTGTTGCACATCAAGTGCCACTAGAATCTTTGCAACAAAAGATTCAAACGCTCTTATTGTCTATTAGCCTGGTCTTTCTTGAGAGGGAGTAAAGACTTCGCCAGTGCTGCCTGTCACAGGCCACCGTCCTGATGTTCTTCGAATCTACGCCACGTCTCTGGAACACGGGAACAAAAAAGTTTATGCCATCTTTCGACGGCCTATAAGCCGGCTCTTCCCGCACCTTGCTTCCATAGTCCGCTTGGGGATTCTGTGATCCTGCATTTTGGTAACATGTCCAAACCAACGCATCTTGTGTCTGTCAACCCTGTCTGCCAAAGGCTTGACTTGGAGGGACAGTCTAATGGTCTGATTCCTGACCCGGTCCTTACGCGTTTTACCCGCTGTTCGTCTGAGGTAGCAGACCCGGCTAGATCTGGTCGTGGTGTGGGTACAAGACGCGCACTCATATGTGAGAATCGTAAATAGAGTTGTATACTTTCATTTTAGTCCTGGTGGGCACTTTTCTCTTACTCAGGAAGAATCTACTGAGGGCAAATTATAACCTGCCTGTTGTTGCTAGCTTTGCATTTAGATCCTTGTCGGGTTTGCCATCAGCGCTCAGTAGAGGTCCAAGGTACTAAAATTTCTTGACCTGCTTAAGCTCGACTTCTCCCACAAATATTCTGTGCTGTGTCTGATCTCGATTAATAATCATGGTCTCAGTCTTGGAGGTAATAATTCTCAGTTCTTTACTATACGTTCTTGTCACCCAGGTGTCTAAGTTTGCTTGCAGCTTTTCAGTCGCACGCGCGAGAAGTACAACGTCGTCTACATAAGAAAGCACTGACACCGTTACTAGGTTCAACTGCCAGTTTATCACCTTGAAAGGGCGCATGGCTTTTTTGCACTCCTATATAACATCGTCTATAATGATGATAAAGAGATTACTGATTACATCACCTTGCCTCGCCCCCGAAATGGTGAGGAATTCCCCTGATGTGGCATTCCCAGTTCTTACATAGTTCCTGCAAACTTTGAATTCTCCTAATGGGAATCTTCTCCACGCCTCTCTTTCAGAGTACCTTCCACAGTTTTGACCGCTGGGCCCTTGTTTCGTACTTGCATCATAATTTTAACATTTTAACTCTTGAACACCCTAAATGCATCCTGTCATGGAAGGGGTAGGAACTGAAGCGTCTTTACTTCCGTACGAGACATAACTGTGCCGCCCTTTGAAGCGTAAAGATGCTGCGATAGCCCTATAGTTAGCAGTTATAAAAAATGTGTAAGTGTGTATTATTGTTTAGTGTTTTTTATGTGCCTACACCAAATTATTGTAAATATACATATAAAAACATCTGGGAATCAAAGCATAACCACAACGAACTCCGTTTTTGACCATGTTCTTGAAGAGTTATTAAAAAACGAAGACACCACGTTGTTTTTAGTTTTTGATGTAGAATCTAAATCTGAAGTCAAAAGTTTGACAAAAAATGCGGACAAACATACAGATAGACAGACACACTTCGCAAATTCAGTAACGACTCCTTCAGAGTTCGTTGAACTATCGTTCGTATTTCTTAACTAGAAACAAAAGGTGCAGTGAAATGTTGGTTCTAAACGAAAACAAAGAAAAAAACCAAGCCAACATTAAAAGAGCGTCGATAACACCAAACCTAACGATTTCCTGTTAAAAGCTTTTGCGAGGTCTATGAAACAAGCGTGTACCTCTCCCCCACACTCAATGATCTTTCCTGTTATTTGTTCCTTGGTTGACCTAGAAACCATACTTCTCTTTTTTGAGAAGAAGTTCCACTTTCTTGGCCAGTCTCTCTGATAATATCCGCGTACGATAAGCAGAAAAACTCCTTTGTGGTTATGGCAATTACGATTGTCTCATTTTTTAAAGATTGGGATTAGAACGGCGACCCCCCAGTTTGTAAGTATTTTTGTTGTTCTCCAGGCGAGATTTACTATATGGAGCAAAAGGTTTTCATCGGCTTCCCTTATATACCTCAGCAGCTTTGGTGCCACTACATCATGACCCGCTGCCTTGGCCATTTTTTTCAAGGCAGCAGTAAGCTCTGTTCCAGAAATTTGTTCTGATCGTCGGGCTCCTCATTACTCCCAGCTTAGACATCAGTGATATCATCACTATCTGTCTGGGTATTGAGGAGTTCCCAAACGTATTCTCTTTAACGTTCCATAACACCTTCTTCAGTTCTAAGCACTTTGCCTTATTTGTTCAGTGTATACTTAATGGAGCCCTCTTTAGGTTGTCTCATTCTTTTTAGAGTTCTATAAAACAGTTTTGATTTTTACTAATTTTTTTTTCAGAAAATTGCCGAACTACTCCCACTTTGAACGTTTTGCTTATTTTACCAAGCCTTTTACTTTCATCCCCTGGTCTTTATAAAGTTGATATTTCGCAGTTGATTTATTGCTGAGGTACATTGTCTACAATCTTTTCTTTTCCTTTACTTCATTTTTTGTTTTCTTGTAGCTTTCACTTTTTTCTCCAAAATTACGTTTTTGAAATAACTCCAAGCTTCTTTCAAATCATTCGCATTAATTCTTTTTCCTAATACATCAATCTTTTTGTCTACTAAGTTTCTGTAGCACTCTTGATTTTTCAACTCAGCTAGCTTGATTTGCTCTAGTAACCTTTTTTCACTTTTTTCTTTCCTCCTTGTCAATGGTTTCACGACTGCCCTGCACAATACAAGGAGATGGTGATCGGTCTCTATTTTTGCTCCCATCACTTTTGCGTCTTTACAACTCGCTCTTGCTAACTATAATGTAGTGGATGATCGACTTCTCTTGAAGGCTCCACCCTAGTGAATTTGCGGATATGCTTATGTGGGAACATGGCGTTCGTTATAGCCAAATTTGCTTGCTATGCAAAACTGTAGCAGTTTTACACATTATTATTCCTGCATTCGTCTTAATGTTTTCTTTCTTATTACAGTTTCAACGGCTTCCGGCTTTGTTACTCTTTCGTTGAGGTCCCCCAATAATATTATGTCATTTGTTGTGATGCCATCAAATATGTTCTGAAATTGATCATTAAAACTGTCTTGGGCGCATAAGCTACTAAAAGACTTTCTTTAGTTTTTCCTTCTTCCACTGTTAACCATATAATACTTTCACTCTGATATATTGCACACTTTATCTCTGTAAATCAGGAACCTACTCTAGGAATGCTCTTTGGTCTCTGTTAGAGCCAGAATTTCTATTTTGGTTTTACCAATCACCTCTACAGGCTCCTCCATCTTTCCCATTAAGTTCCTAACATTCCAAGATAGCCCGGTTTCGTTGCCAGGTCAATGATCGTTTGGACAGTTCGGTTTCTTCCATTTGCTTTCTTGTAATCGTTTTCTGTTATTCTGGGATTCAATGAATTGGCTTGTAGACCCCTAGCACAATTGTGGGGAGAGACTGCCTTCTTAAGGTAGACGTGCCTACCCTCCTCTCTCCGTCCCCTTCTAGTCGATGATCTGACTGGGTACTTGCTGAGGTGCCGGCCCGGCTTTCCCAGCTTAAAGAAAATGTCCTCAGGTCTCAGACACTAATTTCGCTAAGATTGCTTAATTAAGGCAAAATCTAATGTTGTTATCATAAATTCACTGCCTTACTGTATGTAGATTAATCTCAACCAAACGGTAATAGCTATTAATTGTAGTCTGATGCTAAGTGATTCGTTAAAATTAATTTTTTTATTTAAAGATCCTTGTTGATCCTATGAATATACAGAAAATCCTTTTCGCCCTAGATGCCATTAGAACGATAGGGTGACTTGATATAACGGGGTGTCGCTTGGTGTATTGAGGTTGGAACTAGTAGTGACCTATCTTTGATTGAGTCATGGCTGGTCCTCTCCTTCTTGAGATTTGAAATTTTTTTAAGGTTTATTAACACTTAAGCAAAACGATTGGCTTTGTACAATTAATAATAGGTAATTTATGATCGAAACTATCACAAGCAACATTAATTTCAATCTTAATGCAATACGCTAGCCTGCATTCTTTATTATTTTCAAATTGGAAGTTTATTTTGGTACGTGCGACAAAACAAATGTATTCAAACTATACTCCAAGAAATTTGTCAATATTGTGAAAGGAAATCCAAATAAAATTTTTTTACATAGAAGGTTTTATATTATATGTCTTGTACACGCCTGTATAATAAAATTTTAGATACAAAAACTTGAGGACAAGGTCTTTTTTTTATTAAATTATTAATCGATAATGGACATATTAAAACTAGCAGTATTAGGTCGAAAAGAAAAACTGAAGCCCTTTAATGCGTAACTACTGTAATAATACTAAAAAGGCAAATAAGTGATTTTTTCAAACTTCAATATATTAAATTCGTCTAGGCGAGTTTAATATCAAGCTTTTATCTTAAAAAAACTAAAATAACAAATATCTGTAATTTAAAAGATTTTTTTGGTATAGTACTAAAAGTAATAATAAAACTTGCTTGAAAATAAAATTGGAAGTTTTTTGGTTATCAAAGGAAAATAAACCTTTTGAAGAATTAGAATTGTCGAGTAGGTTAAGAATTCTAACGAGTAAGATAAGCTATTTACATATTTACTGTGTAAATTTATTTTTGGACAATTGCATTTTCGATAATTGATGTTTATTTAATACTTAGAATCTGCTGTTGTTGCTTTAAAATTTCTAAATTAAATGAAGTCAATATTTGTAAACCATATTCACTGTAATCTAGATTTCTTTTAGATTAATATTTTAAAATGTTACAAATAAATTCTGCTTAACCATAATCTTTTTATATAAAATGAGTAAATAAAAAAACATAATAACTTTCCAGAATAAATCTTTTAGATAATAACAACAAATATTTAATGTTTCACAATCTGAAAAATACGTATTCTACTTATTTTTTTTACTTCTTCAGTGCCTGTAGCAACTTCTTGGTTTTTATCATTATTTAATCTGTGTTCAATTGAATTTAGTATTGCCACGAATTTATTTTCTTTAACGCAGATCACAAATGGAAATCCAAATTTCTCTTTATACCTAAAACATTTCATTATTGAAAAAGAAAAATGAATAATTTTTTCTTTGTCAGTACTTACATCTCATTGAATTTAGTCAAATTACTTTTATCTTCAGTAGATAATTTATCCAGACCCGCACTTTTTTGTTCTTCTGTTGATTCACTCGACAGTTTTCCTAAATCTGCTAATTTTCCTGCTAAATCCGGATGCAACTGAAGAATTTTCTCTTTTTCTTACGTAAAGAATGATAACAATAATAATAATAGTAATCAACTGTAACAGTGATATATCTATAAATAAAGAATAAAAACTTACCACTAAAAGGTAAATTATCCAGAAAGGTATTTATTGAATTAGATATACTGCTGGCATCTTGAAAGGGACGATTTTCTACAATATTTTCAGCAGCACTAGGATAAAGTTCTACAACATTCCCAAATATTCTAATAAATTCCTCTTTGGATAGATTGTTAACTTGTTCGATTGTTAATAGTGTAGTATTGGCCATTTTAGATGTCTGTTTACAACTGGATGAATTTATTCGAGTTTCTCTGTGTGTTTACATAGTTACGAGATAACTTTATCAGCGGTTTAATTGCTTAAAGCGTGACCTCATGACAAGGGTATTGTCTTAACAATTTACATAATCAGTATATTGTGATAATTTATGACAGCTACTTAAAAAACTCAAAATCGTTACAATTTTTTCCACTTTATCACATAAGACGTGTGAAGTCTTATTGTTATTACATGCACATCAGCTGAAATAGAAGAATTTATATTTGTAGTAAATTCACAGTCAAGTGTAGAAGTTCCCACATCTTGTAAAGCGAATTCTTGAAAAGCTCGCCAAGTTTGTAAGTGCTACTCAAAAGGAATTTAAACTAAATGCAATAGTTCTGAGTTATCTAAAAAGATTTTCAGGAATTTTTCCTGTAATCCTATCAAATCAATTTTTTAAGTAAAGATTAAACATCTTGAAGTTATTTATCAATTAGTATAGGTACCTGAGATTTTTCTAAAATCGAATTGATTTAAATTTTAATTTGGACGAGCGTAAGGGAAATCTGCAGTCGGATTTTAAATTAAAGTGGTGAACGATTTCAATGCAACGTAATGGAAGCTGTAAATGGAGCGAATGCGATCTCTTAATTAGCGATCGGTCGCAGGTGACGCTGCAATACCACCACATCACACCAGTTTCGTCTATAAACACCCTTATCCTCGTTTTACCCATTGAGGTATTCTATTTTATAGTTCACGTTATTATGTGGTTTTGTACTACCCTTTTATGTGTTTTCCAATACCGACACCATTACGGTGTAATTTTAATTTGAAAATCAATGTGTGGAACATCATTTTATTATTATCATCATCATCACTATTTTATGAACGTAGATATCAGATTTGATTTTTCAGGAAATATTTTGCGTATACTTTATGTAATTAAAGGCAAGGATAAATCCTCAGTCTAAAACTCATTCGTCTTTGCTCGACATCTGGAAAAAAACTTCGCTGTTATAAACTAAGATAATCAAAAACACAAGAATGCTTTTCAAAAATAAAAGAGACGAAAATCAAGTAAAACATAAATACATAAAGTGCAAATAAAATTGAGAATTATAATGCTTTTCTCTGTTCTTGAGTTTCATTTCATATCTTATTCGCTAGATGGCGCTAGTAGGTCAAGTTGGAAATTCTATGTTATTGATACCAATGGGATTTCTTTTTTATCGTGAAAATTGATATAATGGAGACATCGTTCATTTACAATTTTATAGAAATAAAATTATTAATTGTGTAAAAATTAAAATCTTTATAGTTAAACTTAAAAATTCAAGTTAATCAGTGAATTATTCTTCTGGATTCTTCCATTTAGTATTAACGTTGCGTTTCATTTAAATTGGAAAGCTCAAAATTCAAAAATGTATTATTTTAATAGAATTCAGAATAAATATTTTGTAAATAGAACTAACAAACGATAAAAGTTGCAAACAAAAATAAACAAACAACAATGTAATGTGTATCATGTGAAACGTGTGGAGGAAAATTATCCTTTGAAAAATTTGATGCCCAATTCCTCGGATATAAGAAAAAGCTTAAGACTCCAGTACGTCATTGATGTACTGCTAAACTGTTACACTTTCATGAATAAGAACGCAAAAAAGTTTGCTTTCTCAGATGCATTGCAAATTTCATGAAATCTTGCGATACTGCCAAAATTAAAAAATATCTGTGGCCGAATATTTCATAGTTTTAATTAAACTTAAGCGAATTGGGAGAAAATAAAAAGGCTTTTTTTTGTTTACCTATTTATTTCCACCTGACAAAGTGTTTCTTCTAAAATTAAAGTAAGCTTAATGTTCATGTAAGAAATTTTATTTTTTATTGCTGATTACATTTCCAGCATCGATTTCTAATTCCATAAGGAATCGACGGCCGTCTAGGAGCTTTCTTCCTTTTCATCCTAGAGACTTCGAGACCGATTAGCAACACGTTGCGTTGGTTTAAAATTTATTTTTAAATTTCTGCTACTATGTTTATCACTTTGTGACTCCTGACCCGCCTTTCCTTTTGATTGTATACTCTTGTTTGCTTCTTTTGATGGCCTCAAGTTAATAAAATCATTATTGTGACAAATTTGAACTGCTAATGCATTGGTCTATAATTCTAACCCTAAGGCTGCTTCTTATACCCAAGTAGACATTATTTAGCTTTGTTTCTTATCTTGTTCCATCAATACCAATATTTATAGGCCCTTTCCGTTTTGTTTGAGTCACTTCAGTTAGTCTTAATGGGATTTTCTGTTTCTTTCTGTCAGACAAATTCGATTTGCTACTGACTTAGTTGCCAGCTCCTGGTGTTCTTATCCTCATTCTAGGAGCAAGTTAGTTTATTCCCGTTGGGTTCAAGCCTAATTAAAAAGAAGCAAATAGTAAATTCGCCTTATTTTGAGAAGACAGCTAGAATTTTCCATGCTGCATGGCGTCGAGATGGCATTATTATAGCGCCTGTCCAAAAAGTATCAAGACTGACTTTTTTCTAACAAAAGGGACGGAATTCAGCGTGGTTTTCCTGGTGAAAGAAGTTTGTAGATAATTGCATGTATACGACGCGATCCGGCTCAGTTGCCTCTAAGTGTTTGCAGAATAAGAATCGCGCCCGGAGTGGGCAGACGATTTGTTGTGTCGGCAGGAATCACAATGCAGCGCACGATTGAACAGCTGTATGCGATCACGTTGTGCATGAAACTGGATAAATCCGATGCTGAGACTCTTGCTATGATTCGCGAAACCTACGGGGAGGATGCCATGTCAAAAACACGAGTTTCTGAGTAGCACAAGAAGTTTAAAGATGAAAAGGAAGACATCAAGGACGTGCAACGCGCAGGACGTCCGTCAACAAGTCAAAATGAGGGAAAAGCGGCAAATGTGAAAGAACTTTTAAACTCTTATTGACGTGTGAATGTGAAAATAATTGCGGAAAAGTTGAATTTACAAAAATCCAGTATGCATTCAATTGTGTCAGACGATTTCCAGATAATGAAAGTGTGGGATAAATTGATCTTAAAGGCTTTGTCCGGACAACAGAAAGAAGCCTGTGTATCAATTTGTCAGAAAATGTGATAACTGGTGATGAATCATGGATGTTTGAGTACGGTCCCGAGACGAAAAGAGTTTGTCTCCGCCGGATAAATACTGAACGGCCAATTTTATGTGGAAGTGCTCGAACAGATTGGGTTAAGAGATATTGCCGATACCTGGATTCTCTATCATGACAATGCGCGTAAGAGAGTTTCTGGAAAAACAACGTGGCAACGCTTCCTCGGCCTCCCTACAGTCCAGACCTGGGCCCGCCCGACTTCTTTCTCTTCCCTCTGATGAAACAACGCCTGAAATAACACCATTATGGAATGGTGGAAAGAGTGCAAGCAGCTTCGACGCACTAAAGGATATTCCGGTTGCAAACTTTCAGGGGGATGTACCATGCGTGACAGAAGCGCTGTATTGATGCAGAAGGATGTTATTTTGAGGAATTGTAACCCACTGTACGTATATCTGCAGTACATCTTTTTTCATGAATATATTTCCGATATTTTTTGGACAGATTTTGTAGTCTTGATAAACAATAAACGAATTAAGAATAGCATGCTGGAATATCAAACCAGTGTAAGCAAAAGATTATGAAATTATGAAAGAACACAACATTGCTAAAAATGAGAGAGCAGTATCGGGAGTGGGAATAATAATACACCAGAAATACGAACAAAATATTGCTGACATAGACGATGTAAACGTCAGGATCATAAAAGTAATACTAAACTTCCAGAAACCCATGCACATCATATCTGTACATGCCCCAGATATCAGCAAAGCAGAACAGATCGTAAACGATCGTAAACATCAGAAATAGATAAGATATCTCAAGAAGAAAAACTCATCTTACTTGGAGACCTTAATGCAAGGATAGCACAGGACGTAATAGACGGAGTAAAACAAAAATACAATGAAGAAGTAATCAACAGAAATGGTGAAATACTAGTGGAATTCTGTGCACATAATGAACTTAGAGTAAATAATAATTACAAATACACATTCTGTGACAACCGAGGAAACAGATCAACCATAGATTACATAGTTAATTACAAACAGGAGCTTTATGCCTCACCAAATAATGGACGTCAGAGCTATCACCTCTGCAAACATAGGAACGGATCATACGTTAATTCTGGGAAAAATATGAATGACAGCAATCCCCAAAAGAAAGCTACCTTGTATACAGAAAGAAAAATTCAACATAGAATCGCTGATTCACGAAAGCACCAATAACCTATATGATGAGCGATGCAAACAACAATTCCTTCCTAGAATGGCACAAACTAAAAACTAATTTGCAGAAAAGTAAAGTAAAACAATGTGCCGGTTCGAATAAGAAACCATAGTTTACTTCCGAAATAAAAACAATAACAAGGAAAAAGAAAGAAGCCTACATAAAATATAAAAAATGTGAAACTGAAGAGAACCGCCGTAGGTACATAGAAACTAGAAACAAAGTCAATAACAGAGTTCGAGAAATCAAAAGTGAATACTGGCAAAGATTCAGCAATCAAATAGAAATGGACCTGTACGGGGCACAAAAGAGAATTTGGAAACTGTTACGAGAGATGAAGAAAGCAATCAACAAAAGCATGCAGTTGAAAACAATCTCAAACAAATGGACAAATTTCTTCAAAGAACTCTACATAGGTACAGGAAAACGAGAATTAGAGGGACAAGCACAACACGAACAGAAATAGAAAGAAGTTGATGAACACACAATTATTACAGAGGAACAAATGCAAAATGCTGCACGAAAACTTAAAAACAGAAAGTATAGTGAAACACACGTTATTCACGAATACCCCAAACTCTTCAACATAATATTGAAACTTGGAAAAATATCGGAGGAATGGAAGAAAAGCACTACCATACCAATTTTTAAAAAGGGCAACAGAACCGATTCTGACAACTATCGGGGAATAGCACTACTAGGTATTTCACTGAAACTTTTAACTTGTATTATAGCAAATAAAATAAGTTTAATAGCACGAAAAAATGAAGAACAGGAAGGTTTCAGAAAAAACAGATCAACCATTGATGGCTTGTTCATAATAAGACAGATAGTTGAAAAGCCATAGAATTCGATACTCCTGCCTATAACTGTTTCATAGACCTTATTAAAGCTTTTGATAGAGTGCAACTAAAGGACATTGTAAAAGCCTTGGAACAAAAGGATTACACCTCACTATTATATAAAACTGATAAAAGATATAAACGCAAGAACCACGACACAAATAAAAATTAATGACACACTTAACTGCGTCATTCACACTTCTTCCGGTATACGACAGGAAGACAGTTTTAACCTAATACTGTTCAGCACTGTAATGGACCAAATAATTGACAGCGTAAACAACACAGAGTCTGAATTTCGAATGAGACAAAACAAAGTGAAAATAATATGCTATGCAGACCACGTAGTTCTAATCTCAAAAAGAAAAAACGATCTCCAACGAATGCTACACACCTTCAACATACAAGCAGAAAACTTTAACATAAAGATATCGGCACAAAAGACGAAATCTATGTCAATCACTAAAATACCATTGCGCTGTAAACTAACGATCAATAATGTCGTTATCGAACAAGTCATGACATTCAACTATCTAGGATGCATAATCACCAGCTCACGATATCTGGAGCAGGAAGTGGGGCAACAAGTTAAGAAAGCAGCCGTCATATCAGGACATCTCAAACAGCCGATATGGAAGAATAAAAACCTTAGCATGAGCTGCAAAGCAAGGATATATAAAACCTGTGTTAGACCTATCATGACATATGTGGTAGAAAGTAGGGCTGAAACATCTAAATCAAAACGCCTTCCAAGAACTAGCGAGATGAAAACATTAAGAACGATCACCGGACACACACTATGAAAGAGGCAAAGAAGCAGTGAAATAAGAAGACAATGTGAAACAAACGACATTGTGAGATAGATAAGAAAGCGAAGAAGAGGATGGAACTACATGTGACAAGAATGGCAGACGATAGAATAGCCAAAATCGCCAGAAACAACAAACCACAGGGTAAAAGACTCATCGGACGACCACCAAACAAACTGAACGATAGCTGGCAATCAACGTCCCAAGAATCCCCTCGAGGCAACTGAAATGGAACAGGCAATACGCCTTTGTGAGAGAAAGAAGAAGAAATTTAAAAAATATACCAGTTAAGTTTTCTGTAAAAAAATCATATGGCGTCTGTAAAAGGAATAATTTTTCTTCCCTCCAAGACTCACCCTTGTACGTTCCCAGACGAAAAGCTGCCGTTAGCTGTAATTGTAGTCTGTGTTAAAAACTGGCTCTAATTTTAGATTAGGAATCTGCTTTTTTATACTTTTTTCATTTCTGAGACGCCTTAACAAATCCTGCAATGCCATCTTGTATTTATTTTATATTGCTTCAACCCAGCAGGATTAATGCAGGTTTTCTGCTCGGAAGCAACTTGCATAACTTAGGACCAACTTATGGGCTAGGTTCTGAGCCCTAGAAAGTGTTAAGAATTTTAAAATAGAAAAACAGAGTACAACTATTCTTCGAAGAGACAATGATAGGAAGAGATGCCTCCAAAGCGAGCTGAAAATTAATTTCAAAGCTACTAGGAGTAATAAAACTGGCCAACATTTCTTGTGGATTGAGAAAGAAACAAAGTCAAAATGGACAAGACAGGTATAAATAAAAATAAGTAAGAAATGTAACAAAGGGACATATAACAAACAAGCAAGCAGTAAAGTACATGAACAGTAATAAACAAAAACTATAACTAACATGCAAGGGTACATGTAATGAATCTTTAGGCGTTTTGTTTTGCTGGGGCTACTGGACTAAAATTTAAAAGCGCAAACCGTACAAGGAGTCTTTAAATAGTAGACCGTAGTATAGGTTTGAGTGGGAGGCAACACCCGCGGTAGGCCATGTGGACGCAACGTTAAGAGTTTAGTTATAAAAACTGCTTCGATGTCGAAGTCGAAATGACATATAAAGACTTTTAAACAAAACAAATCACAACAGTATCTACTTATTTATAAATTAAGCTTGATATTAAATAAATGCTACCTTAACAAAAACTATTACAGGCCTCTAGCTTGGTATGATAACCTTAAATTATTAATTGGTATGTTCCTAAGTTAATTACACTGCGCCGGAAGTCAAACTTGAGCTTCCTAGGCTGATTCTCAAATAGCTTAGTGCCTGGAAGAAGCTATGGGACCCCAGAGAGGGTCTCTGATCTTTTGTAAAGAGAGCAGAAACCACACCTTCCGATTTGCAGGAAAAAGCAGTTAATTAAGCAACAAGGAGATTAGACGTTTAAACATATCCAAGCTCCACATGACGGTGTTTTTTACATCAGTAGTGACCCAGGCAGTATTAAATACAAATAACATAAACACAGACTTTGCGAGTTTATATAATTTTATTGCATGTTCTTGATTTCTCACTAAATCGCTACTGCATACACTTCTTAAGCATATACGTCAGAAACATACAGGCGCAACTTAGATCAGTAAAGTAACTGGTTCCAGAGAAATGATGAATTTTAATGTAAATTTGCTTCCACAGTAATCATCTACTTCCTTCAGGAAAGAGGATCTGAACACCAGTAGCATTTCGCATTCAGAATGATCTATAAAAACTGAACTAAGGACCAACAGACAAATACAGCGAGGTCAATCTGAACAAAATTCAGATGAAATAGAACTTACTTAGTAAACATACAATTAAAGTGTTAACCTGAGAAGGAGCACCTTAATGTTAATTAGTAAGTATTAGTAGTATTAAATATTAAAATATAAGTTGAGGCCTCTCTTCACAACACTAAATTTTTGCATCAAATGACTATTATCAAAATAGGGCTAACAAAAAGTGAATTAAAGAGTATGCAACCCAAGTTACACGCAAGTCAGGAGTGATAGGGGAATTCAATATACAGCATAATAAATTTTGAAAATGTGTAACATTCATAAATAAAAAGCCAAGACAAGGATGGAAGATTTTATATTTCTAAAAGAAGCTAAACAGTAAAAGTAAAAAAAAAAGTTTTTTGTGTTTAAAATCCGTTTTTAGAAAAAAAGGCTTCCTTTCGGTAATTCTCTAACCATTAGAGGAGTTTATTGCAATTAAAAAAAATATATACGACAGGAACACAATATCAGAACAAATGATAATAAACTTACTTGAAGATGAAGATTCAGCTGATATAGCGCTATGTCAGACCGAAAGAAAATATTGTTTCTTCATAACCTGAAAAGGAATTCAAAACACAGAACTGTTCTTATATTTTGTGACCCATCCCTTTTGAAATCATTAAAACAACAGATTTTATTCAAAGTTACTATTAAAAATAGGAAAACTAATTTTTATTCACAGAATCTTTTCATGAAATAGATTTTTCGAAACTTTAAAAAAATTAACTCTAAACTTTTCAGAGCGCCGGAATAAATCGTAAAGCAAAAATTTAAATAAAAAAATTAAAGTGAAACAGTTTAACAAAGCAAATGAAGAATTGTTTCCAGAGAAATTCAATCAATTACAAGTAACTAATTCATAATTATTAAACGTTCCTGAAGGGAAGAAGACGACTATAAAAATTTAAAGGTCTCGCATCATAGGTAGAGACGAGCAACCATTTTCATAGTCAGAGGATGATGTCCAAAATTCACTCGGTGACGCGCAGTGTTCTCGGAGGTTCGGAAGAGGTGGAACAGCTCCACACTACTACATCGAGCGAAACACCAGGAGCGCTGATGTCTTCAGCAAACTGGTTCTGCTAAAGCAGTTACTGGTTCTCCCAAAGAAATACGGTCTCTCCCAAAGAAGCTATGAACCAGGTGAGAACAGAGAAAAAAAACGGGCCAGACCAACACACCTTCAGTGTATTTGAAGCTTCTTAACAAAGTCCAACCAAGCAATTAATCCAAAATTTAGGAAGAGAGCTTCACGAGGTAGTGCACACACACACACCCGCGGAGGAACTAATCACTGCCCCACAAAGTAGAAAATAAAAAATCTCCAACCAATGACAATTCTGAATGTCAGTCTGAGGACACCAAAGGAATATTTAGCAACTGCAGATTGGTCCAAAATTTACAAAGAAAATCTATCCTTCGGAAAACTAATCTCAAAAATATCACCCGGAACACGCATTCCTCTAAGATAACGATACATATCAATGAAAACAATAGAAACACTAATAAGGCAAACAGGAGATTGGCTTAAAACCTGATAAGTGAATAGGGAATTTAGACAGAAGGGTACTGTATCAAAATCTCAGAAAAATTCGCCTGCAAATAGCCTTAAATTTACCAAAACTGATACAATCAATCCTGAATCTAATAGTTACTCAATAGCCGACGGAGCGATAATAGATAATCTCGGTTAATTAGCTGAAAACAAATAAATCTCAAATAGAACTACCAAACGAAGAAATCTTATAAACAAGCAGAAATTATTTCTATAAAAGCAAAAGAAATTGCTTAAACTACATCTAGCAACTAGAGATAACTATAGATTACAAAATAAGATCAATGCTGGCCATCCCAGAGTAATTACAACGAAATAATTCTTAAGATTTTCAATTCAAAGAAAATTCCCATGTGCAACATAAATTTAATGCAA
Organism: Ignelater luminosus; assembly: GCA_011009095.1. Taxonomy (NCBI): domain Eukaryota; kingdom Metazoa; phylum Arthropoda; class Insecta; order Coleoptera; family Elateridae; genus Ignelater; species Ignelater luminosus. The sequence continues at coordinate 94,855 of VTPC01001575.1, forward strand.
GCACATTTATTAGAAATTTCATTTCAATGATATATAGGGTGGTCTAAAAGTATATATTTTCGTACGAATTCTTATAGGAACGATGAAATAGATTAAAGTTAATAAACGACAACCGGTGAAGATAACCGGAGTTAATGAGGATAAGGACCCATGTTAGGTTCATAAAAAAATGAACGTAACAATACTCGGGTGTCTTCCAACTGCTCTGGTTTGGTTTTAATCTTCTACTCTAAAATTAGTTTCCCCTTTTTATTTTATCTTAATATTTTGATCAAAATACTTGCAATTAGCAGCTTGTCCATCTTTGACTTTAAGCTACCGTCAGCACAATTATATACTAAACAGCACCTTAAAGACTTTTTTCCTGTACTTCTTTAGGTTTCGCAATACTTTTAAAATAGCTAAATAGAATAGAATGTATTTTATTGTATGCTCCAATGCATGAAACTCTAAATTTTATTTTAATTTGACTATGCACTGTTTAAAAAAGCATTTCTGACGTTGTCTTAAGCTTTAGGTTCTTTAGATTTATCAATTTTAGTTTGACAGTAAAATTGATTTTAATACAGCAAAGGGTACAATAGTTGACTTCCTTTTAAGTTTAAGAATGTTTCCATTAACCTTTTCCACATTCATTATTTCAGTATAGATGTTAATAACATATTGAGAAAATCGCACAAAGACAATTGGCATTTAGCTAGAAATGATCTCTGTTTTTCTTATTTCCTTGTTGAACTTGTTTTAAATACTCAAAGTTTCGAATTTACGAAGTCGGTCTGTTATTGGTTGATTGATTGCCTTTATTTGTTATTCTTTTTTTGCTGTATTTAGATAATTGCATCTTTAACATATATGTTGGTATTTTATTGTTTAAACAATTCTACCGAACGAAACACGTTTTCGTCGTTTACCCTGCTTCTTCGTAATGACCTAGTACTTGTGAAACAAAGTTTGCCGACTGGAATTAATATTTTTCAAATTATTTTGAATGGATAATAAAATAAATGTGGTAGAAAAATAAGGATATACCTTGTTGCACTCAACGCAAGAACAATACAAGAACAGAATGCAAAAAGATCAACGAACTGACAACATAAAAGAAAAAGAAAACAAAAACGCTAACATGATAGTAATTTGTCGTTTTACCTCATAGCAGAGATTTCGTTTAAAACCGGAAAGTCTTTGTAGTGCTTTAACGAACATTCCTGCCTGGAAGCACTCTCATGCGTCATAACAGCACAACACAGCGACATACGACATTCCAGAAGCTGTTGGCATGCTGTTTAAATTTTTGAAATTCTCTAGAATACGTCGTTATAAAACTCCTTAAGTGCCTAAAGCTTTTCCAGGCAAAGTTTTTTTTTCGTCTTCGAGCGAATTCCTATTTTTAACATTTTCGTCTCAAAATTTAATTAAGCGTAATTAACTTTTGGGGAATATTTTTTAAACAAACAAATTAGAGCTTATATTTACTCTTAAAATAGTTTTTGTTATTTCAGATTCTAGACCCTTTTTTGTATTTTTTACCTTGGAACAAACACAAAAGTTTTTCTTGTGTTTTCAACATATATCATAATATTCGCAATATTCTAAATTGTAAATTTTTACTGTGATTTTAAAAACCATTTATCATTTTACATTATGACAGGTACTATATATGAATACAAAATAATGTAAGTAATTGAAGTTTCGAATGAGAGCACGCTCGCTACTAAAATATCGTGCTTTCAAATAATACAACGATGCTGCGAACTCGGGTACATTTGCAGATGGTATTTGAATGGGGCTATTAATATGCGTGCTACAAATAATCCTTCACAATAAACGACGTGCATTTTATTTCTAAAACTTAAAATTCTGTCTTTCAAGCTACACGAACAGGTTTTAAACTTTTAATAAAATCGATCTCACAGAAAAACGTGCATTAAAAATCAGATATTAAAACAAAATAGCAATAATCCCTGAGGTTTCAATGAACGTTATTTGAATTTTAGTTTGATAATGTTTTTGCTTTGTCCGTAATGGTAGTTTCGCTTTGTAATTGCTTTTTTGCTAGTGTTTGCTAGTCTATTGAAAGGTAGGTAGATTCATTTGTGAAATAATCATTTTAATTAGTTCTCATAATTTCAATTGTAGCAGTAGTTTTCAACAGATATATGGGTAAACTAGATATTTGAAGACGCAAGTGAATGAAGGATTCATGTCACAAATAGTTTATTTTGAGAAAACAGCCTCTAAAGTTTTTTAAACAGTGCTTTTTTGTGTTACAAAAAAATAAAACAAATAAAGTAGGATTTAATATGAGAAAAAGAAAATCAAAACCAACTTTGGAACAGAAGTAAAAAAAAAGTCACATGTATCCTTTATAAACTAAGAAAATTAAACATATTAGAATTGACAATAAATGAAATAAGGATTTATGTCTCGTTTTTATAAATTATTTTGGGCTTTATGTAGTCTTCCTTGTAGTTTTTCCGGTTTTTGGTTGAACGTTTTTATTTTCGGAAATAATGTTTTCATAAAAATATTTGAATTCCTCGTCAACGTAGACTATTTGATCTGGTAAATTGGAAAGCTTTTCATCAGATATCTTATTTTTCCTTTCTCTAATATCGGCTAGAGTGTAATTCTCTGATGCAACCTTTTGGCATTCAGATTTCAAAATATTTACCTGTAAACAAGGTGTGTGTTCATCTAAAGTATTTTTATACCAATATGATCCATATTCAGTAACACGGACCCATTGGATACCATCTCGAAAAGGCACTGGTTCATGTAGAATATTTTTTTTCCTGTCAATCAAATGAAGTTTTTCGGATATCTCGTCAATATTCTTAAAATGATGTTTCATATTAAATACTACCGAGTTTTTGACACTAGCAGATTTTATGATTGTTCTGTACGTTTCAGGGGTATAAATATTTTCATACTTTCGTAATACTTTTTCAATACGGCCAAAGTCTCTATCCGACTTCATATATGAATGGCTGGCCTACTTCTGGAAATTTATGATCGATAGTTTGCAAATATCCTTTAAAAATGAAATACTGATAAAATGTGATCAGATTAAAGTTCTTGTTTTGTCCACTGCAGGAATCTGACCATATGATGAGATGTTTAATACTGTTTTGTCTGGCAGCACTAAATGAATGTATGAAGGCAGCTACCTATCTCTAAGCTACCTTTGGTAGCAATGTTTTCCGTCCATGTAAAAAAAATGCTTGATCCCCAGATTTTGATACTGTGTGTGTATACCGAAGTTATACAACCAGAGTTGCCTCAAATAGAACGCTTTGGACGTAGACAATTTTGGCAAAGGCAATGTCTGTTGTAAATCCATTGTGAGATAAGCTGTATTATCGTTTGTTTGAACAAAGTTTCTATCTCTTCTTTGTTGTTCAAATGCATACCTGTAGTTCTCTTTATGCTCAATATCATCTAAACCAGCATCACAAGTACTGCAGGTATCGCTTTTAGGTTGCCCGAAGGACGGATTAAAACGGATTGAAAAAATATTGTTGTAACTACATTTTTTTATAAAGTACTTTTCTGGAAGGTTTTGCTCCTTGCACCAATCAATATATAAATCGTACATTTTTGTTAAGTTTAGAAAAGGTGATAAGTACTTTTTGTTTAAATTTCTATTCCTTGAATAATGAGATTGGTCTGCAGGAAACTTTTAATGTGAGTAACAACACAGTTTATCACTTCATTTGGAATTTTGTGTGGCCCGTTCTGGTGAACACCTCGCTTATCAGGCGATGGTGCCGATAAACCACTTTTAAGTTTATTCTGAATGAGCTGAATTTTTTTGAAGGTAATTCGGTAGAGTGAGCATATTGCAGTTTTACAAACTTTCAAAGCTTTTTGATTGTATGTAACTGTATACTTAAACGAGAATGATTTTGGTTTTTTAATGTTTTTTCGATGACGTTGGACAGGTTGAATAAAAATGCTTTTAAAGACAAGTGCATTTTTTGATCTACCTGGTAAAATCTTTTAAATATTGTTGTTCTTGCTTCTTCGTCAAAATTTTCGTTGCAGTTGAGAGTGCATTTTTCTTTTTGGCATAAGAAACCTAGTTTAACTTTTTTTGACAGAACTAGCTTTCCTTTTTGGTTAATATAGCTTTCTTCTTTTTGTCTAGCCTTTGCTGCTTTGTATCTTTTCCAGTTGTCTAAGTTCTTTTGTCGCTTCCTAGATGTTGTTTCAGGCAACTGGTATATCTTCTTTTGAACTTTTTCGATCAATGCATTATTATTTTTAGTAATCACTGTTTTATTTACATCTTCAGTATTGATTATTTTACTTCCTTTATCTTTATTTTCCAGCGTTTTTAAAGTATTTATCTGGTCTTCGATGTTTTCAACGTCATTATGAATGATCTTTCTTGACTTTGTTGATAAGAATCCTTTTCTGGATTTCAGTTCCTTTGAATAGTCCAAGTCGCTGTCGTCAGAGGTCTCATCTGAAGTATCTGGTAAATAATCATCTGAAGAACCGTTGTCAAACCAATCTAAAAAGAAACAAAATAGAAACCTCTTCAAGTTTTCAATTGGACCAGCAAAACTTACCTAAATCTGCCTGTTTTGCACGATTAATTGTATTATCCTTTTTGCTTATTATCATACTTTTTTTTTCATTATTTCCCGGCGTTTGTAAAGCTACCTGGTCTTCGAAGTTTTCCAGGTCATTATTTATTTTCTTTCTATTTGATACACTAGCCCCTAGAATATTTGACTTTAGAGATAGGGGTCTTTTTGTAGATTTTAATTGCTCTGCATAATCAGAATCAGTATTGTCAGAAGTTTCATCTGAGCCGTCTAAAACAACAATAACAAAATATGTACCTCATTAAGTTTTCATTTCAACTATCGCAACTTACCATAGGAACTTTGTTTTACTTTGCTAATAAACCTTTCGAAAGAATTATTATTGTCACTCTTGGCTGGGCTCCTGCTGTCATTTGAACTAGTGGGACCTAAAAACGAAAGAAAAACACTGTTAAAAGAAAATACTTGTTTGCAAGTTGAAGATAAATTTATCATTTTGCTTTTTGTACTAAACGGTGAAAAACCACCGCAAAACTTAAACGTGAATAAAACGCAATGATATATTTTAAATAAAAGCAGCTGTAACTGTATAAAGTATAAAACCCTTATTAGTCTGTTCTTTTGCAAGTTTTAAAATTAGCATGCTTCCCGCCGACATATTAGCACTATTTGTTACTTGCACTGCACGCATTTAAGTCTTCTATCGCGTAAAAACTACAGAATTGTAGAGCACAAAACCATCAGTACTGATACATTTCTAACCTAACATTGTGGTGCTATGTTCGTTACGTGGGTTTTTTTATTTTGTTGTACTCTCTTCTCCGAGGTTATCTTAAGTGTGAAGATATTATGTATAGTAGATCTGCCCGGGCGAAAACCTGCTTGCTCTTCTGGTTGTTTATTTTCAATATTGTCTTCAATCAGGCTGTTCAAGACTCTAGAGTAGAGTTTTCTAAAGGTTGGTATTAGCGCTATGCTCCTGTAATTTTTGGAGCCCGTTCTTTACTTATACTAAGTTTTTCCATAAGTTTATGTGTAGTAGTAGTAGATAAGGGATATACATGATTGGCGCCATTCTTCTGGTACCTCTTTTCCGGTTAGAAATCTTTCGAAGAGTTTTCGAAGCATTTCTAATAATTTTGGTGGGCCGTAACAAATTAGCACCGCGTATACTCCTCCTGGGCCTGGGAACTTTCTTAATTTTGTTTCCCTTACAATTTTCCTTACTTTCTTTAAATCTAACTAAATTTCTTCGATTGAATCAATTATCTTTGTATCTTCTAATAGAAAATCTTTTCGAGTCTCCACTAGTAATTCAGTAAACTGTTGTATTTTCTCACAAATAGTGTATGCGACAAACAGTAATTTTTTCATTTGTTCTCATATTTTCGATAGCCTTTCAGGTTTCAGAGCTTTTAGTACCTCCTATGTGATTATCTATGTGGTTACATTTGTTTTCCCATGCCTGGTTTTTCTTTCACACCACTTCTTGTTTAACTTTTAGATTCATTTGTTTGTATTCAGTTATTTTCTGTTTGTTCCTATTTTGTAGTAATTTTTCATATAATTCATTCTTTTTCTTAATATTCTCTTCTATTTCTAGATCCCACCAGTATGGTTTGTTTGCTTTTCGAATTCTTTTTCCTAGCGCTTTTTTTGCTGCTTCTTTAATGCAAGATTTTATATGTTGGAATGCTTCTGACATACATCTATTTTCTTCGACAAGTTTTTGTTCTAGTCTGCAGTAATACAGCTGTTGAATGCTTTCGTTTTCTAGACTATCCAGATTACATTCAGTGCATTCGATCTTGGATTTTTTTATTTTTAAGGTCTTTTAATACGGTAGTGGTGCCAGCAAAAGGTATATGTGACCCTGGATGACAAAACACACCTAGTGTGTCAAAATATCGAATTCGAATACACAAACCACCTGATCAAGCCGAATTGAAGTTGATAACTGTAAATGCATTTTTCTCGAAAACGTATTTTGACACCCTAGGTGTGTTTTATCATCATTTTCGCTAATACCAAGCAGTGGTCAGACCCTTGTGCACTTTCACGTCTTACACCCTAAGTTTGGTTTGCTGTTTCAAAATAAAATAATCAATTATTGATTTAAGACCTCTAGTATGTTGGTACCAGGTGCATTTGTAAATGCTTTTGTGAGCAAAAAAGCCATAGATTATTTTAATCTCGTAATGTTGGCATAAATTTATTAATTTGTTTCCATTATTGTTTACTGTTTCTTTGCCACGCGTTGCTATTACGTTACCGTTTATTTGTTTTCTTACTCGTGCATTTAAATCTTTTCTAATTTTCAACTCATGGCTGTTTGGTATTTTATCGAGAATTTTTCTTAAGTCTACCACAAATTTTTTACTTGGCTTGGACGGTAGAGTCGTCGCTGATAGCATACATGCTAAGAACTGTCAGTTTGTCCCACTTAAGTGGACCGTCAGTTTTATAAACCTTTTGTTGTATTGCTTCCAAGACTTTATATGCCTTTGGTATCTTATATAAATGAGTATAGATATACCTGCTTGAGCTTTTTGCTCTTTATTTACTCCTAAATAGACAGGCATAAAGTTTCTAGGGTTTTCGCTTCGGTTTCCCCTTTTCTTTGTTTCGGAGAGGATGGCTACATCAATTTTTCGGTTTTATGATTCCTGTGTTATTTACATCTTGTTGCTCATTCCGAAGAACTTGTATGTTCCAAACACCATATCTCAAAGTTCATTTTAGTTGCTGTGTTTGTCTACTATGGTTCCTATCCGACATCCAACACGTATTAACACTGGTGTTTTTAGCAGTGTAATTTTTTAGGGAACTATTGCACAACTGACTACCAAACTACATTTATAGCTCTGCCCACTCCAATTTATATTCAAATCAAAATGTATCTCACGCTATTGGCAAAAGGATGCTATAGGTTTACCAATGATTACAATTTTAAACTTACAACGTGCTTATAGCTATCTCCTTAACATGCAGTCGCATTTATTATTATCTTTAAGGTTCGCTTTATCTAAGAAATCTAAGAAACTATGTTTACTTAAGAAGTGGACAAAAGTTTTGGGGCGGATCGAAGAACGTGTTTTGTATTTTCAGAGATACTTTTAGCAATAACCGATATTTCTTTCTGCCTTTCATTAAAATATTTCTTTTGGCCTGGTTGCGACTATGTTTCTTAAGATTAGTTGGGTTTTGGTTAGGTCGTCCAGTACATCACATGCCTGTCACTCTTACGGCTTCCGTAAGTATTTTTCGAAAGGCCTTAGTTAGTATATCAGGATTCTCTTTATGTTTGCAGATTATGTTATTTTCATTCTGCAGTCACAGATCTTAGATAATTTCTTCTTGTATTTCTCATCCTGATGCGAAATTAGGTGAGTTTCTGTGTCTAGAATGCGAGAGTTTTTGAAAAAAGTAATCAATAGGTACATGATATCTCTAATTACTTTACTGTTTGTATTATCGGAAGAAGCCATCTCTCCTTGCCAGTTTTCTTGATATTGAAACACGTTTTAATTTGTAATAGTCACACGCTTTAATTGTTTTGTTCTCTAATAAGACACAATTGTGAAGCGATCTATTTAAAAGAGTGACATGACATAGATGTTGTGAAAAGAGCGGAAGTTATTAGATCAGTTCCAGTTCAGTCTCATCTGTCATTCCGCCATCTTCGTTCAGAGACTTATTATTTGATGCTGTTGAAGTTGAGTTTAGTGATGTTACCAAATTGAAGATACTATCCATTTTCCCTCACACATACAGTGAGTGATACTGAGTTGTTTTATTAGAGTTCCTCTTTGGAAATTTATGATTTCAGCTATGGAATTTTTTCCAAAGGTAAAAGAATCTACTCTTGTTGGCATTTTTGGTATCAAGCCATCTTTAAGCACAAAAGTTCCGAGTAGTCACGTGTTACATACTTTTCTAAGTCTTGCCCTTTTAACATTTGTTTTGTGATTTTCCTAATCGTAATCCGAAACCCATCTAAGTAAATCATAACCAAAAGTGAAGCGTAGTTGAGTTATTTTTCTTTTCTATACTGAATCTGAAAAATCTATTTTAAGGTAAACCACTAACACTTGCCTGGCACTTTTTCACTTATTTTTACTATTGGGCGCCTTATTGGCTTCGCTTCTAGGAATGCAAAATTCATCAATGGACAAGTCGTTGTGATATTTGGGGTGGCTAGATAAGTACAGAAAACTGAATCATTGCTTTAGGTATTGTCACTTTAGTTACAACTAGGACGGTCAAAACTTATAAGATGGGTGGCCAGTCTGGAATGTGGTGCTGGGGAAATTAGCAGTGTTGGCCATGCTGTGTGCATGCAGAAAAGCTTGTCGTAGAGTTAAGTCAGAAATCACAGTCCTGTACTAGAATTTTACCAGTTCTATAGCAATGTGTGTTGAAATGGCTCAAAAAGACAGATGAGATCAGGATTGAATGGCAAACCTTTATTGAAAGAATAGAATTTGTTGTTCTTTTTAATATTCAAGCAAAACTTGTTCTTGGAATCTACTTCACGTCTTGGAGTCTAGACATATCAATGAATTCAACAATAAGTAGTTCAATAAGGTTTACTTTTCCGTAATATTTCTGTCCGTTGAAAATCTTCCTCTGCTCATGTAGCAGCTTTTTATGCTCTGCGCCGGCTAGAAGGTGGCATGATTCTCCTATTTGAAGAAACTTGTTGAAAGTTTCTGATTTGTAAAACATTTTAGAACATAACACATGAACAAATATTACGTGGAAATTGGTAGCAACTTGTTGTGTTGAATTTTTAATTATCACTTTGGTTACCCAACAAATCGTTAGTGTTTCTAATGTAATTCCTTCTATTTTGCATTGAGTTAGTAGTTACTGTATGTATTCGCCAGTTGTAGCCATACTTTCAATTTGAAGAAAACTTTTACAATCAGCTTGTTTTTCAAATTCGCCAAAGATGCGAGTATCCTCTTGAATTTCACTTAGATTAATACTTTTTGGACACAGCTAACTTTCCATTTGATTGTTTTGAGTATCATCTCCTCGAAATAATTTAGACCTTCTTATATCTAACTTTAAGTTAGCTTGCTCTCATTCTTCATGTCTACAAGGACTAAACTATGAGCAAGGTCTGTAATTCATCTATCTTTAAGGTTGTGGTCACGCCATTAGAAGACAGTTAGTTTTCCTTAGAGGCCTCGTTCCCTATAAAGTAAATTTCCAAAACGTACTTTAACGTTTTCTAAAATATCGTCATTGCACGTTTTACTATCTGTTCTAAAATTGTTTAAAAAAATTAAGGCACACTGCATTTTATTTTAATCTATTGATTAACTGTATAACTTAAAACTATTTAATTCCTCATTCCAGAAAACTTATCTCAAATTTTTAGTTCTTAATAGATAATAATAAAAAGAATTTATCTTAGAGCTAGAAAACGTCTGAGAAGAAAGTGGAGATTTGTGTAGAAAATAATTAAATTAGAAGCTCTATTGATTAGGTGATTAACTTTAAGTAGTAAGTAATAGTTTAGTTAGTAAACACAGACTATAATGGTTCTGTCTTCCAGTAAGAAATTTTATGTATAAACCATATTCTGCTTTAAACGAAACAATCTTGAAAAATAATTTTGATTAAACACAATCGCTTAACGCAAAATCCTTTGTTAAACAAGCATGTGGTGCGGATCTGCAATTAGAAGTGAGTTAGCGCGTTAGAAGCGGGCATCTGTCTTCATTACGCGCTTTATTTAAGCTGCTGTGATAAAGGTACAAACGAACAGTTAATACTCCAGATAATACTATCTGACGTATTACTCCTTTCTTCTCTCCCTAAGATTTAAGATTTATCATACTTATATTTAATTCATAACAAAACAGAATAAAATAGAAATAAAAGGTTTAGAATTGAAAACGTCAAAAAAAAGGAAGCTTGTCGTGATATACCTAGCAAAATTGCTATTTAATCCTCTTCAAGTACCGCAGAGGCACGCAGTGGTGCATTAATACAAATCTACTTAAACGTGTTTGGATTTCCCTTTATATGCACTGCATTTACGCTTACTGAACTAAATCTGAAAGACAGAAAGTTTATAGCTTGAAGCGAAACTATTCAATATAATACTTAGCTACTCTTGTCTACTTTCCGTCTATTACTGTAATCCTATATTGTGAAATCGTAATTGCTTCGGATTTTTGTTTTAGCAGTTGATTTCTAAATTCAGTTTGTTAAATTTATCTAAGTTTATAAAATTATTCAACAGTAATTAGTGTCTCTTTTCATTATTAGAGTATCTAAGCACTAAATTACACACCGAGGCTAGTGTAGGTAGGTAGATGAAGTTGTGCAAATCATAATTAAATTGAATAAAATGCTGCAAAGTTAATTCTTGAAGAATCTCAAAGGGTAAATTAACAGATTAAGGATTTAGTTGTTTCGCTTTGATTTAAAATTACATTTTCATTTAGTCTAATGCATTGTTGCTTTATTTAATAGCGATTCTCTCAAAAGCTGATTTGTAGCTTTGGTGAGTTTTATTAGAATTTGCATCTCCCGGAGGGATTCTAAACCTTTGAACTTTTCATTTTCCCCAGAGCTCTGAAGATTGTCAACACCGAGATAAACTATTTGTTGGACTTAAAATAAAATAAGAAGACATAGTAAATTTAATTAGTGAAATTGAAACAAAGCCCTCTATAAAATTAAATTAATAACAAACAAAAAAGAAGAATTTAAAACTTCTCTGAAATTGTTTATAATTTTATATCATTTTATAATTAATTTGAAAAATGGGTGCTTAAGAAACTTGCATTTAATTCAATTGTATATAAAATGAAACCCCCGATAAGAGTGCATAAGAGTTTTAAAAGTTCTTTAAACTCTACAAATGTATCAGACTTTAAAATATTAGTATTTCCCTTGTGTTCACGACACATTTTATATTCTTTCATTGTCTGTATGTATCCTGAAAGCACTTCAACAACAATCCTTTCATATTGTAAAATATAGTGAAGCCATATCGAGCCAAGCTTCAAAAACGATACTGAATCCTGAACACACGACACTTATTTCTACCTTTGATATAGATTTTCTTTTTGAATTTACAAGTGTTCATGAAAATCAATTTTTCTAAAGAACTATCAACTTGTTTACTTGTAACTTTACAGTTTTGTTAGAACGCAGCTAAAATAATAAACGTTATAATAAAAAAATAACTAAAGCCACCATTGAATTCGCGCATTATTGAAGCACAACTACAGTACTGGAATGTTGAATTAATTTGAAGCTATACTGTTATTGAGCGAATAACAATTCTAGCATTTCTGTTAACAATAAGAATAACCCGAAATACCATTTAAAGCTCACAACAACTATGTTTTACACAACTAAACTATTTCAAATAATAGAAACAAATTAACAATTTTACATTCTCGGTTGCTAATTCACATACTTGTTTGCTTCCTCTCTGTTTAGAATCTAAAGCTAAACTAAGATATCTTTAACGATTTAATTTACAAGTTTATGTTCTTTTTAGATATTTATGGTGTTAATGAGGTGCAATTTGTATACATAAATGTGAAAATGGGCAACAATAACTTTGGTCAGCTTTTAGCTGCTTTTTCGTTCTGAAAAAGAAAAATTTTCGAGGGTGCGGTTTGGTCGTAAAATATCTAGTAACCGTATTGAATTTTTCTTAGGTCAAATATAAGGGTGTATAACGCACTTTTCTAAGCCACAAAAACGTTTCACCATTTACATCTCTTTCATTCGTGACTAAAGCAATTCCCGGGGCCAATTTTTCAAACGCTCCTTTGAGGGAACTTCCTCTAGCAGCTATTTTAAAATTTCATTACTCTAAAACAATGCCGTCTGTCAACAAAGTACGCCATTTGTCTTTAACCGCCATCTTTTCACTATAGCTTGACTGCTTTGATATATTTTGTCATTAAATTAAACATGCAGGGACATTTCAAGCTTTGTGAACAATAATTGTGGTGAATTTAATTTAACACAAGCAGCATTCAAGGGTCGGCTGTTTTGCTAATGAATCTTTTGTTGTTGTATAACGAATACAACCCCTCTACATGACGGTGGTGGTCTACAGGATAATTGTTCAAAAAATATGTGAGCAATGAAAATAAATAAGGGGAATATGCTTTTCACATTGCGCTTACCACACTAAAGCGCGGAACATTGATGTAGAAAAACGCACAAAGAAAGCATTCAAATATAATTTTACGCTGCTAAATGGAAATCTACATCATAACTACTTGTGTAGCTTAATATTAATGGTTTTACACATTTTGTACTACTCAAAGACTTATTATACCTTAAAATGGTGATAATGATAACACTGACCAAATTTTAAAGTAGCCAAAGAGACCTAACCGTTTTTTTTTGTTTTTCATTGGTTTGTGGTAAAGTTTTATATTTCTTGAAATTTTACTTTCCTTTTAGTAATAACAAAAACTTTTTATTATTTCACTTTTATAAAGGTAAACTTTAATCTCTGATCTTTAAAACTCGTTATTGAGATTTTAACTGGATGATATTATCAGAGGGTGATCGAGGCACGCAAATCATCAGTTCTCCAATTTAGCCGATTGCTTTAAGTCTAGAGTTATGAAAAACTACATTTACATTACAATATTTTTAGTGTACGAGACTTGATTAGCAATGGTAATATAACATACACATTGTTTAATTACTAAATTGACTTAATTTTGTGTTAAAATCACAAATTATTAAATTAAATTGTCTCTTCCCAACCCTGCACAACGGAGCTTAATCAATCATTAATTAAATAAAATTTATTTTATTCTGCATGTCATACTTCCTAAGATACCTGTCTTAAGAATTTATTTTACTTTATTGAATCAAGTGTTGCTCATAAAAATAAGGGATGAAAGCTCCTTCAATCGCCTTGTGATGACTTCTCGCGTGAAATGGCACAAGACTCTTCACTCGACATTTCTCTTCTCATTTCCTGCAAGTACACCATTCATTCCAACGGTTCAAGACAAACCACAAAATAAAGACTCAACTATCAGCGATTTTTTACGTAGTAGAGATAATGTAAAAATGAGAAGAGAAGACGCAAACTGAAATATGATGCAAAAAAATAAAAAACGTAAAGGCAACTGAAGGAGAAAAACCAAAGAAAAATTTCAAACAAAATTCCTTAAAGGTTTACGGAAACTGCAATTTTAATGTGTACGTAAAATGGTGGTGATAGCACTACTCTCACTATAACTTGAACTTTGTCACTATAACGCACTATTGTTCGTGGGCTGACTCTTCTGTCCCAGACAGGGACAGACGATGAAGCGGACGTAATTAGCAAAGGTTTGTGGAACCTTAACCTGGATCCCTCGTAGCCGACATTCCTTGGCTGAGCTGGTGTCCACAGGTTCGGGCGGTGGGTTGTAGCTGAGGTTGGCTGGTTCGTTCTTACTGAACTGGGTTATTGTTAGTGGTGGGTCGCAGAGAAGATGACTGGCTTTCCCTAGCTGGACTAAGTTGATGCTGGGGATGGGTTGTAACTGAAGACGGCTGGTGCATCCACGGTGGGTCGGGTAAATGTTGGAGTTGACGCTGACGAACGCTCCTGTTCTTGCAGGAACTGTTCGACGTCCCTGACCTCCGGAGTTTTCATAGCAGTGTCTGTCTTGGTATCTTAGTTGTTACGGACCGACTTCTCTAGTTTCGGTTTCCATTTACAGCGTGGAGACCATGCCTTTTCCTGGTATTTGGGCTGTTGCAAACTTTTTAATTGCTGATGTCCCGAAACATGCCGGATCAGTCAGCGGTCCGCTATTCGGTTGGTGGTCTCCCTGATGCCTAGGTGGCCGGCGGTCGGTGCGTCATGATTTCCTTCCAGAATATACCTTCGGAACGGTGACGCCACATATAACTTCCATGGGTCGGATGCCTCATCGTCCTTAAGACTGTTGGGCAGGAAGTACCGGTATAAATTGCCATTGGTAAACTGGTCGTGGTATTCCTGGACAGCGAGTACTTTCTTGAGATACCAAGAACACACTAATGTCTAGAATGTGGTTACTTCTTCGGCGGGGTTCCTTTGGTTCAGCTGTGGATCGCGGAAAGATATGTCCGCGACCGACTGAGCCTTCCTCTGCGATAGTTGGTTACATTCCGGTTAATGCCTTGCTCCTTTGAGTTCTGTGGTCGGCTCGGTTCTGTCAGCCCAAACTTGTGCTGAATAGGGTTGGTAGGTTTCCGAATTTCTTTGAACTGGGACAGCTCCGGTTCCAAGAATTTAGAAAGGCGTGTCTCCTCGCTGACAGTCAGCGGGGTGATGGCCAGGCAGGATGAATCCGCGCGTCTCTGCTTGGAGGCGGGAGAAATTTATCGGTTTTTCAGGAACATGTTCCCTATTTTCAGATTAAAGTGCAGGTTTATGCCGGACAGGAAATCCATCCCAAAATGATGTCGTGCGCTAAAGTCGACTTGTAGTGCAAGAGGTGGGATCTCTTGCAATTAAGAATCTGTACTTGCGCTTGGAATGCCTTTGTTTTCTACAAAAGTTGCAATGGAACCGATGTCTACTAACGCTTCGAAATTCACGTCCTTGGATGCCCACTAGGATGAACGTTCGAGTATTCAATACTCATGGGGGCCTTTTCGTCAGTCCTCCGGGTTGCTGGCAGGTACAACCGCGTAACATAATGCCTCTCTTCTTGCAGCGGGAACAGAACAGAAATGTCCATTCTGGCAGCATTTCTAACAAACAGTTGCTTGTCTTGGCGCTGGTGCTCCGGTTGATATGCTGCGCTGTATGTTTTGAATCTCCGACGGTTGGGAGCAATAGGTACGCTTTGGCCGTGCTCAGTTCCGTGTTTTGGACGGCTGGCTGATCCCGACTTTGGCCTGATGAGGTTTGGTTATGGCCGTAACGGATCCTTGAAGCCGTGAAGCCGGGACCACACGCTTTGATCTGAGCCCTGGTATTTGATTATTACATCGAATTGGAAAAAGATCGATGATGCACACTTTGTGCGTAACTTGTACGAGGCTACTAACACAAATCCATCTTAGAAAAGACAGCTGGAGTTTGATTTAAAAAACAGCTTAACGTAAGATGGTTAAACCAGAATGAGCAGATGAAAAATAAGTATATCTAACTCTATTTGATATAGTAAACAGAAGACACAGGGACACACGCAGCAAACCTATAAAAGAACACCTGGAAGTTCTCGTTGGCCTGCAGAGACTTGTGGACCTGGTGATCCAGCTGGTCCAGAAAGGCCTTCAGAACCTGTATCACTTTTGGGTCCTTCAGATCCGGGTGCTGCTGGCTGTCCCTGTGGCGCAGGGCTTCCTGGCCTCTCTGTATTTCTAATTTATGCATTTTTAAGGCAATCGATTTTAGTCTTAATTAGTTTAATTTATACATTTTGAAGGTATGAGATTTTAGACTTCATGATTTTAATTTGTGCGACTGTAGTCTTTACGATTTTAATTTATGCGCTGATGAAATCCGGAATATTTTGACTATTACTCCAGCGATGGTACAAGAGGTATGCCGGCAGGAGGTTACCTTGTAACCAGAAAAGGTCTCACATCTCCATTCCTTCGGATGAGGGTGTTTTTGCGCTGAGTAGATCAACTGATCTCGGCTTCTTGGTTAATCCGGTAATCGAACGGCAGGTAGAAGTTATTGAAATCTTGAAGAAAATCGGATCAATTTTTCCAGCGGTCTTGGTTGTTTCGGTACCAACAGGACTGTGTCGGATAATAATAGTTTGGGCAGTATCACCAATAACTGGTCTTTTGGGATATTGTAACGGACTCTTATCTCGTCTAATCTTAAGCTTCCTGTCTCGGGTCTTGGTTTTGGCAGTGGATTGGCTTAGTTCTCTCTCGGTCGGTAGTCTGGTTGGTATGGGGATGGTATTCGCGGCAGTATAGAAGGAGTTGTGTTGACTTGGAAACGGGAAATAGGGTTGGTGCGCTGTTGGTACACCCAAGTTAGACATATTGTTAAGAAGAACGATAGGGTATCAGAAATATATGATGGGGTTGGGGAAAAAATGTGGTCTCAGTCGGTATTAAGGTTGTTACTGGTAGGCTTGTAGTTAGGACGGACCAAGGATTAGGCTTCGGAGCGGTGTTCGAGTAGTATGACATCTCGTTTTTTAAAACAGAATTTTGTTTAAAAAGTAACAGCACTACGTCTTGCCCAAAGATTAGGTTTCTGTTATTTTTAGTTCCGTTCTTTTATTTTCTTAATTGGTTCATTGATGCTCGCACTAAGAGACCTTCATATTAAGATTAGAATTTACCCAAAATCTTCCTTGTTCGTTTATTTTAATTTGGTTACAGTGTTCTTGCTTGCCACATGTTTCAGGAGCTTAGTCTTCCATCATCAGTCAGTGAATCATAGTAAAGAATAAATTTTTAGAAAAGTAAAGACTTTTTAATTTTTAACTAATGTAGTAATTAATAGTTTTCGAGATAAAATAACAAGCGTTTGAATTGATTTTCTGTCTATTGTATTACCTAGTTGAACCTGAAACAAAATGACCATGATGTAGTGATAATTTTTCACGCACATCTAGTTGCAGCTTCTAAGTTAACTTGATATCTATTTATATAGAGACTTAGCTATAAACACTCTACGCATGTGTCTAGTCCATTAAAACTCTAGGCGGTTCAGTACTTTTAATAAAAATAAAAACTTAACTTGCTAGTCGAGTTCGGCAAATTCACACTTTGTATCTGTACTTGCTAGTATTTGTAACAACTACCACTTTAATTTTCTCATTTAAATTGCATGTAAATCCGACTCCTCTTACCACCAGTAAGCGTTTCAATGTTTCAGCTGAATCGCCTCAAATTACGTCCTCGTACTTAGTTAAGATAATTCTTTGCCCATTTCAATTAATTAATAACCCACAACTTTTAAGTCCGGAAGAAACGTTAAAGAAAATGGAAACACGATGCTTAAGCTATCTTTTTCAAAGAAAAACCAAGAGATAAATGTGCTTAAATCCGAGTTCTAATGCATCGTCACGAAATACCAACTTCCTCTTTGTTACTTCAAGTGTTTCTAAATCCTCGCAATTAGTAGTCTTACCCTTTTGTACGCGGCATTAATAAATTTCAACTTCTTTAAGGGACAATAGACACAATTTAAAATTATTTCGAGTTTATTTTTTTCCGATTTAGTTTAAAAATTTCGTAAAAACTCTCGAGAATCGTAAATTTAACTTCGTCCGGAAACTTCTTCGGAAAACTTCAAATACATACAAATCCTCTAACTCAGACTCAATTTACAAGAGGGAAGCAGCCAGCCCACGTTTTCTTTTTAATGGATTACCGATGCTGATATTAGTTGGTTTACCGAGTAAAAACTTGTCGAAACGGAAAAATGCAGTAATTCATAGTTTTCCGGGCGAGTTAGTTTTTCTTTACTATGGAGTAATTAACAGCTGCAAGCCTGTGTAAACTTTCAGAAAATAAATTCCCTAAATCTATTAATTTTCATTTAACGAAGCGTGAATAAGTCAACTCCTTAACGACTTCTAGGGCAAGAAATCGCTTTTTTATGATTAAAAATTTTCCTCCCCAGTAAAAAACTGTGCTGTAATTAATAAAGTTGACTTTAATTGCAGAAATAACAGAATCTGTTAGTCTCGAGTTTTTTTTATCTTCCATTCGGAATTTAAAACTGCACTTTGAAATGCATGCAGCTTTAACTCGATATTATAAAATGTTATGAGATGTAAGACAAAAGTAAAAGAAGAAAATAATCAGCACGAGTCTGTTGAATAAACTGAGTTAATGGAAATCCAGCTGAAATATTGACCGCTAATAAAGTGGCCCAGATTAATTGATACCGATAACACAGACGGTGCCAGCAACGTGATTAGTAAACGCTTCTATTAATTGTCGGTTGCAGATGGTGCTCGATTTCTCAGCGTGGAACTGACACCTATTAAGCAGCGGTTAGTTAATATTGTCAACTTACCTTCTAATTGACCGGAATAAACAATAAACTCAAGTAATGCTGCCGGACAGTGATTTTCTTAAATGACAATTTGATTTTCTATTGTTATCCTTAATTAAACTCTGGTTGTGAATTCTGTGGAGAGCATTTAAATGATTTTGACTTTAATAGCAGTGCAGTGTTTATAAACGGAGTAAAGCATTGCGGGTTTATTTAACGAAATGGTAAATCTATGGCGGGAATAGAAATTTGAAATAGGAAGCTGATTTCTCTTGTCCATCAAAAGTCAACATTTTTTAACTCATTTTGTATTCAAGTGTATGTACGTAATAGTATAAAATGTTAGCTTGTTAAATAACCTTAAAAAATGTAACGAAAGAATCGTCTTTTTTTTTAGAAAAACTTGTAACGATTAAAAGTCGTCAACATCTCTTGCTTCTTTAAAATAAAGTCGTTCAAAAGACGGATGACAGCTTCAAGTAGGCCGAGCGTGCGTACATTAGCGTCTCCTTGCGGACGTCAGGCGTTAACCTCTTTGCGGAGGTTTTTTATTAAAATTCAGTAATATGGAAATAATTATAATAAGTAATTGTGTAAGATGTAATTACTTAATATCTTTCTTTTGTATAATCATCAAACTGTTTTTGTTGTTGATATTTCCGTGGAACTTGTGGTTTAAGCTCCTATGGCCCAATGGAATCCGGAGATATTCTAGTCTGAAGTGGAAAACTCAATTGACCTTATACACGTTCTGCCCATGATACCTGTCCAGACGTAATCCGAAACTTGTTGTTGTAAGATTAACTTATTTAAGGTTAATCTCGGATGATTTGTCTACTGAAACTGCAGCCTCACAGTTTCATTAAGCTACTTAAACGGCTTTTAGCGGCAAAACATTGGTAAGAGTACAAACAAGTGAACGGTTAATACTGATTTTCTTAATCCCAATTTTTGTATATACAAAAATAACGTGTTGATATAACAACAAATTATCGCAACTATTAATAATCTAACAAGGAATAAAAAAATATAATAATCTCAGAGAGTTTTAAGATTTGGTACTCTGAACGTTTTTGGAAGGGGTAGTTGTTGCAACAATAATTCTTCCTGCTCTCAGGTGGTGTGGTAGGTCGCTGCCATTTCCATGATGACGAATGTATGCCCAATGCGTTTCACTTAATTCTAGTTAAGCGGTTTCTTTCTCTCGTCTTATTGTTTGCAGTTGATCAAAAACCTTGATGACTGGTTCCTCTTTTATCGTTTGAGAGCGTGTTCTTCAATAGTGACATCGATGTTCATTGGTACTGGTAGTGCTAATCCCTCTAAAACTTCTAACAGTTGTTGGATGAACAGTTTTGCCTGTATTATGACTGGTGCCAATCAGCCCGTGGAATGAACCGTATAGTTTTGATATTTCGGAGAGGGTGCCTCCTTTGGAAAGTATGGCGGTATAATTAGTGTGTGGTTTGAAAGTGAAGATATCTTCTTTTGGTGTCCAGTGAAATCCTAATGACTTTTTCGGCTCTTTTACGAAAAATTTTACGGTCGTCTAGTCTGGAAGAATCTCCACTATTGCTTGGCCATTTCCGCAGTGAGTAACCTTTTTTGCGAAGCATTGTTATGATTTGAGTTTCGAAGCAATAAGGACCTCTTGCAGGGTGTCAGCTTCTGACAGTAGATCGTCGATGTAAAAACCTCTCTTGGTAATTGTTGACGCCTCTGGGAAGGTTTCTGCTTCATGAATTGCTAATTGTTGTAAGGTGTTGATGACGAGATTGTGGCATAAGTTGCTGTTGTTAGACAATATTCTCAGATTGTCTTCATTGGATCGAATCTCTATGCTATTATCTGAAACTGTCGATCTTCTTCGTGGACTTGTATTGAGTGATAATTTTTTCTATAACGACCGAGAACGTTATTTTTACGTTCTTCAGCGCAGTAGGCTATTCGCAAGCTCTTGCTGTAGAAGGTCCCTTACGCATCTTATCGCCAAGGCTGTCGCTATTGGATGTCTTGGAAGATGTGTCGAATATCACTCGTAGTTGGGTGGTTGTGCTGTCTGCTTTGATTACTACTTGATGATGCAAAATACAGTACCCCTATTGGTCTTCTTCTACCGGGATCAGTTTCATATGTCCTAGGTTTTCTTTCATGAACTGATGGTATTGCTGACCCAATTCTTTTCTTTTTGTTGGAGCATTCTTGCTATGGCTTTTGGTTTTGCGGTTTCCAGCGTTGTTGCTGTATCCTTGAATGGTAGGCGTACCGTGTACATTCCTTTGTGTTGTGCATATTCCAGCGACATCACCAAACTATTCCATTGAACAGATGTTCATTTTAATAGCCGACATTTGCAAGGCTTTTGCTTCCAAGAACTAGAGCGTAGGAGGCCAATCGCCTAATGTTGCCTCACTGAACCAAGTAAAAGAAATTTTGACGTGATATTCAGAACAATCAGATTAACAAACGTAGTTGAATTTTTCCATCACCTTAAGGATTTGGCCAAGATTCATCTTATTGCACACAGCTAATATGCGATTTCCCTTAGATGCTGGGTTAGGTAGGATGCTAGAACTAGGAGTGGTGAAGTTTAGCGATTCGTCATGGAGTAACCGTATAGTCCTTCTCGCCAAACCAAATACAAATTGTGTTTTGATGGGCAAAAGCTGAATGGTGTAACTAAAAGGTACGCGTATTCGCTGCCATGCATATCAGATACATTAAGTAAACTTAGGGACCCTGATTATCTATCAGCAGTCGACATTTGTTGTAAGAAACGAGTCGAGAAAAATGCGCGTTCACCTTTCTAGGAAGAAACCTATTCGAGTTCACTAAAATGCCTTTTGGGTTAACCAATGAGGCCCAAACTTAACAGCAGGTGATAGAATATCTTCTCTCTAAGACGATGCAACTCAAGTTGGACAACATAAACGTATGAAGATCTCAAAAAAAGAGTCTAACCATTAATACAAGCAAGTACAAGCTTTGCCACCCCCAGCTTGTAGTAAAGCAGAAAACTACAGCTACTTAAGGCGTCTGATGTTACGTACAGAAACCGTCAAAAAGATGGTCGAGAAACTGATCATTATGAGGTATATTTGTAGCCCATTTGAAAATATAAAGGTTAAGGCCATTTAAAGCAACAGTTTCAGGAATATTCAGTGCTACTTACTTAGTTATTTACCACAAACTTAGTTTGCCGGGTCTAAATAAAAGATTCTTCACTCACTAACCTTTCGCATTTCAGGCACGCGTGTGTTTTACTTTAGCGTATTCCATTTTTAAACTTTTTGCACTTATTATTGTCTCTATAAGCGGAAATCTTAGGTAACGCCCAGTATATTTAAAAATATTGCACTTTTTCAATTATGTAGCTAGGAGATCTTTGAAGACCAGAAATTTCTAATTACTTAATCAGACACCTGCAATTTGCAAACGAAACTAGATTTGCTCTTTATCCAAATACTGCCTATTCATTTCTTATTTTTTTTTAAGCAAAAGCCCGACAGTGAAATTACCGCAAACTGCATTGATAAATGATACTCTAATTTAATTCGCAATAGCATTTGGAAAAAAAGATTGTTGGTGCGGCGTAATAACTGCAAACAGGTGCGTCCACCAGCATTAGTAATATTAAAGAGTAACACAGGTGTTATTATATTTTTTCAGAGAAAGATAGAATTGAAAATAAGTAGCTATTAAAGAAAAGTAAATGAGGGAAGTAAGACAAAACAAAACAAACGAAGTGCGCGTAAGAGCAACAATGCTCTGTAAGTAGCGGAAACGTGTGTTTAAAATTTAAATTTATCACTACAGCGCTACAACTGCAGGCAAATTTGAACTGAAATTATATAATTATTTTGCTTATAGCGTGTTAAATACAACTTTCACATATATACAGATAGGATAAAATAAAACAAAGGAATAATTTGTGTTAACTTCGCTATATCTAAACAGTGACCAAAACATCATGAATAGCAAAAAGCATTACCTATTCCAAGAGTTAACAGAATATTTCAAGACAAAAACAAAAAAGGAAAAAAAAAGAAAAAAGTATAATCAGGAAAAAGAAGAATCAATTGCTGGAATGATAATTCCTATTTTAATTTGGTTTTTATTTGTTAAGGTGTCTTACATTTTTAATATTGAAATTTATGTAGTGCATTAAATCTCGTGTGTAGTTTGGGTTGCATATCCTTTAATGCGCGTTTAGGTCTCAAGTTAATAAAAATCACGTTATCAAAAAATTCTTGCTGTGAAGATAGAGGCCTTACTTTTTATTTTAATTATTGTCTTTTATAAACCCTAGGGCCCTCAAATTATATAAATATTTTCAGACCCCTTATTTTAATCTTTTAATTCGCTTTTGATGGTTTTTCGTTCATTTTTATTAGGCGGCATATCATTCTAAATTTGATTTGCTACTGGTTTTCAGATTCTGTTGTGTGGAGGAGTTTGATAGATTTCTGTTGAGGCAAATATTAATTAAAACAAGAAATTATTGAATTTGATGCTTACCTGTCACGCCTCAAAGTGCCAAAATAGCATTTAAGTATCATCTTAATTTATCTTGATTCTCTTGATTTATGTGGGCTATCTTTATCGATCTGGGGTCAACTTGCAGGCCAATATATCCTTTTTATTGAACAATTTGGTAGGAAAATTCAGGCAGTGGCTGTACCTTCCAATCATTTAAATTTAATTATATCTGGGTTATAACTGTAATAAGAAATGCATCGTTATGTGAAATATGGACGCGCTTTATCTTCTAGCCTTTTTATTATTTTCATCGGAGCAGTTCCATCATCATTTCATGTCATCTGTTCAATAAGTGGTGCAAAAGGTGAATCGGTTTCGTTTCATACCACATGTGAAGAATTACTCAGTAAACCTGCAACGCCTTCTGCTTGTAGTTTTTCCTGTAGGTTGTAACAAAGATGAAGGTGTCATCGACTATTAAGCTACTTTCAAATTTTAAAACAAGAGATATAGTGTGTTGATTTGTAATTGTGACATACACCTTCCATAAAAATTAAATAGTTGGAAATATTGGCTCTTCTAATTATTTTAGAACAAAAGTATATATTAGGGTTGTCCTTAAAAAGTCAACTTCCGAATTTTAAGCGTTCCAACCCAATAATCGAATCTTTATTAAAAAAGAAATATTATGAGTCACATTTGATTAAAAAATATCCATATTAACCCGTGCCCCACCGACGATGAAATTTAAATTGGATTTAACATAGGTTTCTGTCATTTTTGGCTTCCGTACATTATAACTTTTTTAAGATTCATCAGTTTTGTCTGGCACTGGTACATTATTTTTATTTTTAGAAAAAACCTCTGTACACTTTTGCTCTAAGATAATTAGCAAAACCGTAACAGGAATAGGTGACATATTAGAAATCTTTGAACGACAAGGAAAGGGCACTGCCACTTTCCTAGATCTCTCGAAAGCGCTCTACTGTGTCGACAATAAGTTAATGCTTCAGAAGATGGAACACTATGGAATAAGGGGTTCTGACTAGCTGATTCTCTAAGAGATTGTAACAGGCCAGTGCTCTAAGGTATGCACAAGTCCCGCCCAGACCAGTGGTAGATGTTAAATCCCGTAGCTCATGCCGCAGATGGGGTGGACTCTTAAATAAACTTGGCTAATCTCTCACAAAGAGAAGCTCACTGTTTTCCAAAACTCTTATTAAACTAATAGATGGTCGTAAAAGAGGGCGCCAGCAGTCGTAGATCGAAGGGTTCTGATGGTCGGTCACGCGACTACTCGTGAATCCGACACCCTGTATATAGGCCTCTTACGAAACCTCACCCTGTGTGTAACTTACCTCGTGGAAGCTTTATTAAAACTCGCTCTGACGTTTCACCAATGAGACTCAATACACAAAATACACACTGTATAAGCACTTGATTTGTCTTACTTAATTTTGCTAAGGAAGTCCTCTGAAGACTTCCTTCTTTTAAAACGATACAAGAGAGAAATTCCAATTCAATATTTACTTCTCTCTTGAGCAAAGATATCTAGTCTATAATTGAAATTTGGAATATACACTACGTGCTTTTTGATAGCCAAAAGAACAAAATAATGAAATTAAGCTACTTCTCCTGGACCAGAGATCCAGTTACAAAAACAAAAATACAAAGAGTCGACCTTACTTACATTTATTAAAACAATAATGATAATAAAAAAATAAATCAAACACACACATAAAAAATACAAAAACAATAACAAAATAACCTACAAAAGAATATCAATAAGAGGCATAAATTAATTTCTGTTTGGAGAACAGAGTCGATAAAATAATAAAAAAAAACAGAAACAAACTATAAGAAAAACAAATTAGTACAATAAACAAAGCGAAATGATTCTGTTACGTTAAAATTTTAAAATAGAACACAAAAGATCAAAATCCAAATATTAATTAACCCGACTAAGGTAAACTTGACCATAAATTGTTAAATATTGGCAACTAAACTTTACATTTAAGAACAAAGAAATGATTGCCAAGTTAGTAATTTTGCTGCAACAATTTATCAAACACCAGCTAAAATTACCTGGGAACGTTCCTGTTACAAATTAGTTAAAAAGTTACTGGTAAAAATTATGATTCAATAAAACAATACGAAACTGATCCTGTCTAAGCAAAGTTTTCGTATAAAATATTTCACAAAGTTCGACGTTCTCCTAGTCTTTAAACATTAAAATTCATATAATAAAACATAGCAGGTTTTCTTTCTTACTCATACAGGAATTCTTTCTTCCAGAAGATATGTGCAGACCTCTGTTTTCCGACGAAAGGCAACTAGATCCAATAATGAGAAAATTTTAATTTCGAAGAACAACCACTTTTTTTACGTTAATCGCAAAAAAACATAAGAACAAAATCCAGGCGTTTACACACAATTTTATAAACGAAAATCACCGAGTCTCAAGTTCTATTAAAATTCTGCGGAGCTTCCAAAATGTAGTATACACACAGATGCTACACCAACGGGGCCAAAATGGTTGCGTTCTACAATTTCTGCTTCCTGGAGGACACCAGCGTAATTATATTTGGGTTATACATTCCCCACGATAACGAAATTTATAAGCCTTGCTGTTGGCAAACAAACCACTTTCGTCCGCGACTATTGCGCGTCTCTGACACGAAAAAATTACGATTTCTCCAGTCTGATCTCTTTTTTTTTTCTAAGAGGGTCGCTTCACTTAATTTGGTTTGAATCCAATTAGGGGATGTAGAGGTAAACGTCGAGAATTACCACACGTTGGTTCAAGTCAACAGCTATCCACGTAATGCCTAACCTCTGCGCTTTTTTGTTACGCAGTTCGTACTTACGGAAGTGGGGTTAAAAAGTCGGATATACACCCTAACAGATTAAGACATTAATACTCTTTATGCGACAATGGAAAATTTTACTTGTAGATTCGCTAGTTTAAATTTGACTTCCCCGAGACTGTGTGACTGCAATATTGCAACTAATGATTCTGGGAATTTGATATTGGAAATCAACGAAAGACACGTCTACTGGAGTCTAGGTGTCGAGACCACAAAAATATTAATTCTTTAAAATAACATTATAACAAACATTCGTTTAATGAAACAATTAAAATATTGCGCGTCAAGAAAACAAATATCCGAACGAAATTGAAAAACAGGGGCGGATTTAGTGCGAATTTTAAAATAACATTAGAAAATAATTATCAAACTATTTTGTATAATAGGGTGTGGCCATCAGGTAAAATTGATAATGCACATAGGTGTTTCATAAGGCTCAATACTAGGCCCTTTATTATTTATTATCTATATATCTATATCAACAGTTTTATAGCTAATATCAATAACGCATCCCCGTTAGTAGAAATGTGTATAGTGACGTGCTTCGTGTTCAAGTGGTTTGTTACAAATAAATTAAAAGTTAATGAGACAGCTAAACTTACATTTTCCTTAAAATGTTATTATGCAGCAGATAACGAAAAGTTATTAGAACAGTAAGCAAAGATAGTAGAAACATATTGAAAAAACTGCCAAAAGAAACTGTCTAAAATTGTCTACGTGGTTCGCTCACTAAAAGATTAGGTGTCTACATGTATTCTTCGTGCAGTTATTTTGCCCATTTTCACTCGATCATGACGTATGGTGTAATTCTTTTAGCTCTGTAGCGATTCTAATAGAATCTTTCTATTACAAAAGAAGGTTATAAGAATAATCTGCGGCGTAGCAAAAAAGAATCCTAAGCGTCAAAAAAAACACTTATAGGTATCTCACTATTGCCATATTTCCATTTAAAAATGAGTCACAGTGCAGTTTGCTTACACCATGTCAAACAGACGTTAATAAATGATAATATAGAAATACGGCTGGTTAGGTGATCTGTAAGTATTTACTGATACTTAGGTAACATAATCGCATCTCCAGAAAAATGTATTTACATTTAATGCGGTTCACTTGTATGATAGGTTATGTTGTTTGGCAAAAA
>VTPC01001575.1:126863-148985 GCA_011009095.1 Ignelater luminosus
AAAAACGGAATACGCGCAAAACGGTTTGGCAGAAGATGGTGGCGTGAGTTTTGCAGGGCTTTGTTGTTCTTTTCGAGTTATTTCAATGTTATTAGTGAGTGTTTGCAAGTGAAGCTCAAATCTTGGTGGCATTAATCGTGAGACAACATTGTTAGGCAGTGTGTTGTATGCAAACAACTGGATTATCTAAATCCTACCCTGTCATTTCATAGGTAAGTGTTTTAGATGCTCAATAGCGGCGGTATATATTATTTTGAGGAACATAATGGTACAAATATAGTTCTATTCATTATATTGTTTAATTAAAAACAGCAAATAGCAATTATAAAAATCAATAATATGCTACAAACCTATAATTTAAATAAAAAATGAACTAAAAGTTAATAAACTTCATAAACCTACAAAATAATATTTGAATACTCAATCTTCGTTTAGTCAATGTAATAATCTCAACATATATTAACTAAAAGAAATTCTACTTTGTAAGTTTCTACCTAGGTTTCCAATCATGTTGATTTGTACTAGTTGTATAGAATTTGCAATCATCCACGTAGGTTTTCCATTTTATAGGTTACGCAGATTGAGTTACTTCTTAATGATACGTTAGAGTATGTGATTATACCTTTAACATTTTTTACATCTTAAAAGGTCTTTGTTTCATCTAAACACAATTTCCAAATGGTATCAGAGCGTCGATGGTCTACAGAAACCTAAATGCTTTCAAAATGAAAGCTGAAGGAGCAAACTCCTTTGAAAAGGAAGTTATTTTCAATCTAGTTTTTAAAAAAATGTCTATTCGAAAACATATCAAATAAACAGGAAAGAAATTCACAGGTTATGTAAACTTTGGTGCAGGAATCGATGCAGATACTTTGCCTGAACCAAAAAAAGGATTGTTGTTTATGTTGGTCTGCGTGAATGGTTTGTGGACGATACCAGTTGGCTACTATTTATTAAATGGGCTTTGTGCAACTGAAAAAGCATCACTGATAAACAACTGGTTGAAATTTATTCATGAGAATGGTGTTAAGGTTTTATCCATGACACTTGATGGCACTGCTGCTAACTTTCAAATCGCAAAATTACTGAGAGCTGATTTTACCAATTTAGCAGCATTGAAAACTTACTTTCAAAACCCTTTGACTTTCGACCAAATTTTTATATTTCCGGATGTTTGTCACATGATAATGCTTGTAAGGAATTGTTTAGAGACATACAAAACATTAAATGATGGTAATGGGAATGAAGTAAGGTGGCTGTATCTGCAGAAGTTAGTGGAGGTGCAGCATGAAGTGGGGCTTGCTAGAGAGAAAACGAAGGTTAAGTTAGCACCTCAGACATTGAGTAAAAGTGTTGCAGAAACATTTTGAGAAAGCTGGTTCAACAGGAAAATTTCTATTAATTTTTAATAATTTGTGTGACATAGAAATAGGTTAGCAAAATATTCTTACAAGCGGCCTGTGTCTGAATGCACAAAGATGAGTTTTTCGAGTTTTCAGTCGTATATTTATTTGTTCTGAAATTTGAAAGTCGTTCCACGTTGGAAAGTGGAAGGAAGACGGGAATTTTAGGGTTTTTAATATGCATTTAGAGCCTTTTTGGTTATTACACGAATTATGTAGAGAAAAAAAGATATTTGAAATACATACTAACCTACAAGTTATTGCAGGACCATTTGGAACTATTTTTTGGTGCCACTCGCAGTAAAGGAGGGTTCAATAACAACCCCACTGCTAGACAGTTTAAAGTTGCGTAGAAGCAATTAATTGTACATTCAAAAATTAGAGGAGGGGATACTGATAATGCTATTAATTTAGATACCAGAGCAATCTTACATTGTAGTAGTAAGGTCTAACAGTAGATGACAATGGGGAATACCTTCAATATTCAAAGAACTTTTTATTATTAGAGGGGAGTTTATTAAATAATATAAATAAATCTGATTTTTCAAAATCCAGTTCTTGGAATTTAACAGATTATGTTTTAGATGTTGCATGCATCAGTGGCTTTGTGGTAAAATCTTTAAAAGGAATTGGTACTTGTGCCACTTGTTTATCATTATTAGAAAGTGAATCAACTCTGTACTACAAAAAGCAGAAAATATAGAAATTTAACAAATGCACCACAGTTAGTAGTAGATGTTTGTCAAGCTGCTGAGAAATATTTTAGATTTCTCAATAAAACCACAAACATTTTTAATAGAAATATAAAAGATGTAGTATTGCAAACTTGAATTGTACGAACTGCAGTAATTTTGCCAAATTCAGTTTATAATTACTTTGAAGACCACATATCTGATGATGATCCTGTAGATAATCATCCAAAAAAATTATTAAAACTAATTCTCAAGAGATATTTTAAATTTAGAGTTCATCACAAAACTGTCAAAAATATTGATAGAATTCCTAGAATGAGAAGTAACTTAAAAAGACTTGTTATCTTTCAAAGTCAATAATTAAAACTCTGATAATTGTAGGTAATACATAATGATAAATTTATTATATTTCTTTGTACTTTTCAAACATTGTAAGCGCTGTGTTATCTACTACTTTAGACTAATACATGATTATGCATCTTGTTTTGAAATAACATCAAAATGGTAGCATTTTTCTAGCTAAACTGTACCTGTTTTAAAGTATCTCCATCAAATCTTAAAAGCATATCCCTGTACCAACGCACATGTACCGTTTCTATTCTTCATCCAACAGTTAAGGTATCCAACGACTTGAGAGTTTTCTGTTCTTTAAATACGGATACAAAGAAATTATTTAAAACTGCTGACTTAATGTCTAAGTCTTGTTGAGTTTTAGGATGGGTTGCATTTTGCTTTTTGCTTGTTATCTTATCAGCAACTTTAACATTTTCTTCATAAATAACTTCTGCCAATCTTCCAAGTCGTACCTCACCATTTAGAGAATTTTCTCCATGTTTAAATTTACAAAATCAATAATGTTAGTTGGTAAGGATGGAGCATGGTCGCCAAAAGCAGTTTCAAAACTTTGATCGTACGTCACACCTTTTTTGTAGTCATACAAATTCATAGCTTGACAAGTTTAATAGACTCCCAGTGTACTAGACGTTAAATCAACCACGCAGAATTTAAAATCTTTGTGACAAGTACAATTTATTTTGAAGTTGGCAGTACCACAACTGAGTAATATCACGACAATAAACCACAATTTTAGAGAATCGGCAATTGCTTCCTATGCCTCCATAGCCTGCTACTAAAAATTTATAGAACAGCCCACGTATATATATCTATTCCTACCTTTGTGAGCTTGAGTACTTTGTGCTTTCAATATCAAAGGCCTTCTCAGAAGTCCTATCATTTCCCTCGAGTGTTAAGATATGTGACCATCGGTATTAAATAAATTTATTTATTGTAGAATGTAAGTAGTCAGGTTAGTTTTGCTTGTTAGTTAATTGAATGTTTGCATCATAATTCTGGACTACTGTCCTAAGCGAAGGTTTTTAATTTAGAGTAGGTTAAGCAAGGTTTTGTTTAGAATCAGATTTAATTAGTATTATGAGAGCGGTTTTGATAATTAAGGTAAATCAAGTATGTATGACAATATTAATAATGAAATTGTTTTCTCGCTTGTTTATTTTGTTTATTTTAAACGAGCAAATGTCAAATAGCAATCTGATAAACTATGTATGTAGCCTATATTTGACAAGTTGTGTAAGAGAGCACTGTCAGTACATTTCGTAAAAATGAAAAGTAAAGAGATTCGTGCCGTCATAGAATTTTATTTTTCAATGAGTGAGACAGCCACCCAGATTAAAGCTAAGTTGGATGCAGTTCTTGGTGAATCATCACCGTCGTTTAAAATGAAACACACGTGGGTTGCTGATTTTAAATGTGACCAAACACGTTGGGAAGATGAACATCGGAGTCGTCGTCCCGAATAAGGTAACAACTGAACAAATGTCAGAAAAAAATCATAAAATTGTGTTGAGTGAC
Source organism: Ignelater luminosus (assembly GCA_011009095.1). NCBI lineage: Eukaryota > Metazoa > Arthropoda > Insecta > Coleoptera > Elateridae > Ignelater > Ignelater luminosus. Next base: position 130,828 of record VTPC01001575.1, read on the forward strand.
CACAGATGCAAAGTTAAGCAGATATCAGAGATGGTGGACATTTTACCTGAACGTCTTGCACGAACAATTGAGCATGAAGAAGCTGTGTGCGCGATACGTGCGGCGATTATTAACAGTCTAAGAGTTTGGAACGTTTCAAGAGCAACCCAAATAAATTTTTACGGAGATCCATAACTGTAGATGAGACATGAATCCACTACTGCACACCGGAGACGAAGCAACAATCGAAGCAGCGGACTGGGAGCAACGAACCCTCTCCAAAGATGGTAAAGTCTTTACCACCAGCTAGAAAGGTTATGGCAACAGTTTTCTGGGATGCTCAGGGAATCATTTTTACAGATTAACTGCAAAAGGGAAAAACAATCACCGGGGAGTATTATGCAAATTTGTTGCAAGAATTGAGCGACAAAATCAAGAAAGAATGACCACACTTGGCCATAAAGAAACCACTTTTCCATCAGGACAATACACTGTCCCACACATTAAAATTCGAATTACTACTCGCCCGATATGGCTCCCTGCGACTTCCAATTGTTCTCTAATCTGAAAAAATCGCTTGGAGGAAAAAAATTCTCATGTGACGCTGACATTATGGATGCTGATTTGACAAATCGTTTTATAAAGATGGAATACTTGCTAAAAAGAAGTTATCTTGAAGAGTAAATAAAATTAAACTTGAGCAATTGTTTTTTCCCTTTCGTTTACTGTAATTATCAAACCACTCTCGTATATGTATTTTAAAAAGGAAGATTGTAGGTTCCATTTTTATAGAGGGTAATTAAACAGATGATAAATATATGAATTTGCTTCAAACCGAAATTGGGCAAACAGTGGAAGATTTAGCTGGAGATGGTGTAATTTGGTTTATGCATGATGGATGCCCAGTGCATAATAGTAAAGTTGTTGAAAATTATTTTAAATGTAACTTTCCCCAATAAGTGGATTGAGAAAGGTTGTAAGATATTTTGGCCCCCAAGATCGCCAAACATGAACCCATGCCATTTCTCTTCCCTTTTGCAAAGAATAAATGGTACAGTTTCAAAGCAATTAACTCGTTAGATGAATTAAAACTCAAAATTACAGATATATGCATATGTAGTAGATTAATGAATGTCAATAGAAATTTCTACGATAGATTAGGCTACTGTTTAGCAAACAGCGGAAATGCGTTTGCACATTTAATTTAAATTTAAAGTTTATTGCAGAATGGTCTTTTTCAGGGCTACAAATAATACCTAAATAGTTTTCCCAAATAATAGATTATCTAAATTTATACAAAAATTTTGTGTTTATTATGCGTGAAATTAAGTTCTAAGCAGTTCGTATTCTCAACATGTTTTCTAAAATGCATAACAAGATTAATCAGTGAAAATGCAAGCGTTTGCAGTTTTACGTTCACTAACCGAAATCTACTCATTTCTTTTCATTCATGGTCTTGTCTACCTTGGAGGTTCCAATAAAATTGTGGCCGCTGCACATACACATTTAATATTCAAATTTCCTCAATGGTACTAAGAATATTATCTGTAAACACAGTAGAAAATTAATTAAACTATCTACATGTTCAAGTTCAATCACTGCTCTTAGAAGTTTGATAGCCTAAAAACAGCATCACACTTTAAACAAATTTACCTAAGTAGCGCCTTTTTTAAAATTGCTTTAGTGAGTATTGCCAACGTATTAATGTCTGAAAACGTTAAGATCATAAAACCCCATCAAGAAAAGCAGCACGAATTGCTTCAATTTGCATAGTTTGAATACAAGTTCATTAATCATTTTCATGACACAACTGCAATTAAATGCAACAAAGACGCATCCAAAAGTGGTATGCATGAGCACGCATAGAGTGGATTAGGCATAAGGAAGATCGAAGCCGACTGAACACAAAGCAGACTGATGAGAATATTAAAGACGATTTGAATAAGTTGAACCGAGAAAATTGGGAAAATATTACTCAGAACAGGGTTAGGTTGAAAGAAATCATAAAAGCTGTAGGTCTTTACGGCCAGAAGAGGCTTCGTAACATGATTTCTTAACCTAGCAAAGTTGAAAGGAATTACAATGATTTTAATAGTTTTACTTATTTGAAACATTTAATTAATTAATATTAAGTATAAGGTACAAAGACTCTTAAATGGCAAATCGTAAAATTTTAATTCTACTTAATATTGATAATTTTAATTCAAACTCTTAGCTCTCTTAGAGTAATTAATATGTACCTAGATAGATAGATAGTTTATGCTTCTTCTATTAATGAGAATGCATTAACATAATTTATTTAGTTTCAGCATTATGTTGAAACAGGAAGTTTGTTTACGTAGACTACTAACTATTTGAAAAAGTAGATTAAGTGCAAACGTTCATAAAAAAGTTTGCCCCTTTTTGCCAGAAAAAGAAATCGGTAGCTTCTTACATTAAAATCTTTTATTAAAGTACAGTTAATTCCCTCTTTATTTAACATGGAATTTGTTGGTTTTCTTTCATGATTATAAAGCGATAGGGACCTTTCAAAGAAAAGACGAGAAATATTATTAAATGTTTAATATTCCGAGTCATTTATAATTTGGAAAGAAAGGGGTATTATTTTTAAATTAATGAAAAATCTAGATTGGTCTCCTTCATTTTGACAACAAATGATTTATTGCTAGATTATCGAATAAATAATGACTTCCTTAAGTATATTTAATTACTTCAAACAATTCATATTATTCTTGGGTTGCCGCAAAAACCATCTCGACATGAAAAATGCATTTGCGAAAATAAATGAGCAGAAATTCAATTTAATTACCACCCATCCTTTCTCGGCCGCTTTGCTATATTAGTATAAGACAGTTTTAGGCCTTATAAAATATTCACAGCTTTTATCCTCCTTGAATTAAGTTAAATTACGAGAAAAATTGTTAAATAAGAACATCACCTTTTGTTCCCAAGCGTTGATAATTCTGTTACGAAAATTTCCACGTAATAATATCTCAGTTCAATGAACTGAATAATAATAATTCTTGCTTTGATTTTCAATAAAAATAAAATATCGAGACGGGTTTGAAATAAATATTTCACATCGTCAAAATGTAAACGGGACGCATTTAACTTTTAAGTTTTAGCAATGCTTTTGAGGCGTATCGATTTCTGACGCTGTATTTTGGCGGTTCGACGTTGTCGTGCTGTCGTACGGCTTAGTCTGAAAATATATATCATTCCTGCGTGACTATCATGCATAATATAACATCTTCTAAAGTATTGCTCGTACCTGGTATATTTTTCTGTATTAGAAAATACGAATGTATTTTTCGTGAAAAATGGTTTTGTTTGAAAGGTATCTGTAATCCCTACTGACTGGTTTAAAAATTAATATTAATGCATGTAAACTGAGACTATAGTAAATCTTGGTTATGTCAAAACGACAGCTTGAAATAAAATTTGTGATTTCTTTGCTGCTTAAAAACATGATTTGTTATATCCCGATTAAACCCCATTGTAGGTAAAATAATATTGTAAGGCTATGTGACAACTCTGTTATAAGCTGTACCTAATAACCACCTTACTTTCACGTCTGATAACTTGAAAATCTATCATGCTAAATAAATGTATTGCAATATGTACAGTAATTATGGAGGTGTAATTTATCTGAACTTTAGTATTGAATATCAATATTGATGAAAATGGATGGAATTTGTAAACTGGATTTTTATTATATTGTGTTTGTTTGTCGCCCCACAACGTTACCTTGGCAGCACACAAAGCACTTAGGAGGGTTCTTAAATTTTTTTGTCTAGTTCCAGACAGTTTCGCTAAAAATGGACTATAAATAACCCAGGTCATACATTTCTTATCTTACCGTAATAAATAAGATACTGAATAGTAATTTATATCTAGTTTTGTCAGAACGAACAATGCGAGATTCAAAGGTCCTTCGAAACTCGAAATTTAATTATCTTTAATTTAAGATGTCAAAAACTGCCTTGGGTATGCTTTCAAATTATTACCCAAAGCTGCATTTTCAACAATTTTAGAAAATTAGCAGTCAAATCATATAATCAATGTAATCAATAATAAAGTAAGGTTTTTCCAAATTCTTGCATGTAAGTACAATAAAAAGCAAAGTTTATGGTTAAGTACTCAAATTATTCAAATAAAATTTATTCCGTTTTGAAGTGGTGTATCTATTCAGCATCTGTTGTTTATTTAAAATGTCACCTGCTACTTATAAACCGTGTATACAGCAATAAAGTAACCAAAGGATCCCCGGGATTGCTTTGTAGTGGAAATTCCAAGTCTCATTATAATGCCGCTTGTGCTCAATTTCAAGATCTCGAGATAATACAGTCAGATGGGATAACACGGTTATACCCTCAATGTAGAGATACCTCTGCTAATCTTAATAAATCTGTTATTTTTAAAGAAAAAGATGATGCTTTAGAACCTTCAAGAATTCTGTCGTTGACCTCTGTTATTAGTACAATGAATTTATAATAATTTTTGAAACAATTATTTAAATTTTTAAAATTCTGAATTCAATAGCTGCATTTTATTTACTTTAAATTGATTCACAAATTAAACTTTTAATGAAATTTATATTTCCAGGATACGTCACCCCGGGGAAGCATCTTGAGTTGTAAATCATCCACTTGGTAGACAAAGGTAGTATCTTCTGAATAAACGTATCAAAAAGATCTTTTTCATTTATATGTTAGAAGAAAGCAATCAGGTACAACTTTGATGAAAGCATTTTACATGCTACATTAGTGTGGTTCACAAGTTCCATTTTGGCTATTTTTTGCCTGACTTTACCAAAAATTATGATCGAGGTGTCATTGGATTCGGAATGGCATTTAGAAACTTTTCGAACATTTCGAAGTCCCGCGCAAAAAAATTGCAAAAGTTATAAACAAATTCGTAAAAAAAGGAATTTTGTTTTTTGCAAATATCTCGGAGAATATTGCAAATATCCGAAATTAAAAAAAAGATCCTTAAAAATTTTTTTAGTTAACAAAAGCATAACTAATAAACAAATTGTGGGAAAAATTTTTTCCGATGGTTTATTGTTCATTCATGTATCCCAATGATACCTGAATTTTTTTATTCCTTAATATTTATATTTAATAGGTAAAAAAAATTCTTCTTTGTTAATGAGAGCAAACTAAGCAGCGCGCTCGGCGGCCAGATCACGCGTTTTTAGCCCTATTATCACCTCTAAATTAAAATTATAAATATTGGTGGTACAATTCCAAGAGTTAAGACTTTTTGGTAGGAAATCTCCTGCTCTTTAAGAGTCTTTTTTTTAATTTCGGATTTTTGCAATATTCTCCGAGATATTTCTAAATACCATTCCGAATCGAACGACACGGCGATCATAATTTTTGGTGAAGTCAGGCAAAAAATAGCCAAAATGTAACTTCTGAACCACACTATATCCAAAAAACTATAAGGAAACTTTACATCAGAGAAAGGTTACTGAATCATGTGCAAAGTTGGCAGAATTTATCACTTTTAAGAGTAATTGTCGTAAGCTATTCAGCTTGTTGGAATATCTAACTAATCTACTAAGTAAAAAATAATTTCTTTTCAACTGTGCCGCCTTGTAGAAGATGGAAGTAATAAAGAGATTTTCAGTACTCATAACTATTTTGGATATTTCTTGTACATTTGATATTATGCATTAAACGAACAGAAAACTAAACTTGAGAAAGATTAGTGGTATGTTTTAATTGTTTAAAGTTATAGCTATAGTCTAATAGTGCAGGCGCCAAAGGTAGTTGAGTATGTAAAATTTGAGAACCGGCAACTATGCTCTGATTCTTCTACTTGAGACCACAAATAACGATAAAATCGATGTTGCCGGTAGCTGTGTTGGTTGCTTTGTTTACTTTCAGTCCCTTCTCATCCCCGCTTTTTGGGCTACTGTGAGCATAGCATTCCTAGCCGTTCAACGTCAGTCAGCATAAATACACTGTGAGTAGAGTTATCTTTTCTCCGCATTTGTGCGCAAAAATCATGCGATTCGCTTTCGTTTTTCTTCCCCCATCGCCAGAAAACAAAAAATGAAGCATTTTGTTCTGTACCTTAGGGAACTAAAGGTCGTATCGAAATGGGACTTTATTTGTCGTATAGGCTAAGCCATAGGATGCGGTTCAACCTACTTTCAACTATTTGTGGGTACAGCTATTTAAAAAAACCGACTTGATGTATTTTTGCATTTTTTAGCGCCCTTATTTGTAGTACTTAATCAAAACTGATTATATCAATGGATAGCATCGATTGTGTTCAATTGCGTTTCGAGGTTGATACCCCAAAAACGTCATCTTCAGTGCTTATTTGTAGATAATTAATCGTGAAATAGGTACCAATCGATGCGCTGCGTAGCACCAGATTTGCCACCTGCGCTAAACTTAAATGGGAGGAAGTCCTGATTCTTAAAAAGTTTTATTTGGCCCGGGCCCCCCGCAACCGATGGATCCAATGTTAAAACGAGGATCAATGAGGACCCGTTTTTGAATGCCTATGGAATAATTAGTTTCTTCATATGTGACGAATGTGTCTCGGCTTCGTACGCCACTGACGCCCTTCCAAAGAGAATATGCTCTTTCTCAGGTAGAAAGATAGCTGGGAGCTTTATCGGTACAGTAATGCTAAAGCAATCCAAATGGGGAAATACGCAAGGGCAGCAAAGCTTTTGCAACAGACCTCTACATTCTCTATTATTTTACATTGTGTTGAATGGGGGAAATTCAGGCCATAGGAAATCTGATTTCTGAAATCTGAATCGGTGGTAGAGTAGGAAACAATCTTTTGCTTGCCGATATCTACATCCGTATACACAGGGTGTTTCAAAACAGTTCCTTAGCTTGAATGGAAGTGCATGCCTTTGGTGAGCGTACGAGAAGGTTTATTCGTTCGAGTTTAGCAGATCCGTTTAGAATGTGGCTTTTCCTGTAATTTGTGTTATTAAAACAGAAGTTTAGCACAACATGCCTAAAATGTGATAAAGAGAAACACACGGTAAAATATTACAAAACGCAAGCGTCTGAAACTACCCAAGCGAGACCAAACGCAACGCAGCAAGCATCACTACCTCATATCTCCCATAGTGCATTACCTTGTTACACTGTAACAGATTTTTATTTTTAAATACCTTGTATATTGTCTTAAATCAAATATCTACTTTTGTTTAGGTTTCAATAAACTCCCCATGTTGGATTTCTATTGATTAATTTCGCATTTTATTTTTTTCCATCATCTAAAAATTCCTTTTGAAATGTATCTTTTTACCTCATTTGCTCCTTTTATTGTTGCGGATTATCATTCCTCGATTCAGTTCCTCTAGTGTTATCTAGTAACTGAAGTATTATATGGATGTGAAGGCCCACACGTGACCTTGCACGTTTGCTGACCGGATTGTCATCCCATCCTTTCTCGTTCTGCCTGTTGAAGGGTTATAAGTTGTTCTCTTAGTCTCCGTTAGAAATTCAGGTAAATCAGCTGTGCATTTGTTTTATTTTGTCTAATCCTGGATTGTTTTCAAAGGATTGCATTTCCTTTTATCGTTATCGTACCATAAATTATCGATTCCTGCCGATTATCTATTTATTACCTTCTGGTTTGAACCTCGTTGAAAGTCCATTATAAGGGCGTTGCCGTTAGCTATTTTGTTCTGTTGATCTTCCAAAGAGTTTTATGGATTGGATTCTTCAATTATGATCCTGGAATTCAAGGAGTCTCCATTTAAAATTGCTGCATGATCACCCCGACTAGCAAATTTGGTAAAACTAATGCAGTCGACAGCTTGCTTACAAGATATATGAAGACAAAAAAATTTATTTATTACTTAGATTTATCTGGATGGATACCTGTTTATTTCTTAATTAGAATTTTACTTTTTAAGTATGTATACTTGTAAATTACAAATTTTTATTAAATCATAATAAAAGTCAAGGTTTCTATCTTAAAACAAGGTTATGATGTGAACTTTTTTTAGTGTAAATAATTACAAATGTAACTACATGGATGTATTAGACTAAATTTAGCATTATCTGAGTCTCCTAGCTAAGTAATATCCAGACTGTTGTAAGGATCCGTTCATATTTATTACTATTACTTCTTTTAGTAAAAACTTGTAAAGCCTAGAAGATTTCAAAATTCTTACCGGGTTTCTAAAAAAACTTGAATTTTTTGCTGTCTATTGAATACTTTAGCAAGTTTCTTTCTATTCCCTTTCAGTTTTTTCATGCCATCCCATTTGGTAAACTTCTGATTTTATTTCAGTAACTTTTTTGCAAGTTACAACTTATAAAGATGAAATTATTATTTGAGTTCTAATTTTTGTTTCTACTAATGTTCGTAAAAGTACATTAAAGATACAGATTTTAGAAAAACAATTCCTAAGTTACCAATATGCTCAAAGGTTGCAAATATAAAAAATTATGGCGATACTATGATGAGCTGTTGTTAACTGATGATGATGATGAAGAAAAGTTCCGTTTTTCTTATAAAAATTGTCACCGTCTTGATATTATGGGATCTTAAAAGTAAATTTTGTATTTTCAGGGTCTGCGTTAGCTTTTCGTAAATACAATGCGTTGGTCAATTAGCACTAACGATTGCCACCTAAGTATACGATATTCTGTAATTGCAAATGAAACAAAGAAGGAGGGGTAGTAGCAGGCTAATCTTATGGACAAAAAATTGGCAAATATTTCTGTAGTTTGGACAACAAATATGAATGCTACGACAGAATTGTAGTTAACAGTAAATATTACAGAGGACCATAAACAACCTAAAATTTTTAGACCGGAAACTCACGTAAAAAATTCAGTAATAATGTAGTGCTCGCGCCATCTATTGAGAGTACGCATTTACTAAACGAAAATGCGGTACTTTCAAATTAAATTTTGCCAGTAAATTAAAATGCTTTGCTCTAATATTTAAAATTTATGAAATAAAAGCCCACTTTATACTAACTGTATCTATTTTATAAATATTTCTCTACTAAAACATACAATTACATAACGTAATGTACACAAGTAGTGCATCAATAATAGGTACAATATAAACAATCTATCTATTTAATACATTTTCTATTCAATCTCTTAAGCATACCACTGTACTGACTTCATCATATCAAAGACATTATGGAAAAATACATAAAAATTTAATTGACTATTTTCTCATAGATATTTACTATAAACACATCTTAAAAAATTAAAGTATGGAATAAAAATGAACCGTGTTCTAAAAAACACTCAGAAAAATGATATCAAAACTACTAAAGAGAAAATGATATAAATGTTGTATAAATACCTGAATTATATAAAATTATTAAATAAGAAATCATAATACATAACCACCTTTTGTTAAATGCAATCTTTTGCGTAAGAAATAAAAACGCTTAGTTCAAGGTAAAGCTACAGCTGCATTATAACATTTAGATAACAAAATGTTAAGTGAGAAGAATTTACTTGGCAAGATAAAATGTAATAATGCGACAGTTTATAATAAGTTACAAAACATTGAACAACAAAAAATTGTAAACTCCTTTTTGTATTATTTTGAGAAAATAAATTTTTTTTTAAATCAATACGAATCGAAACAAAATTGGCGCTGTCTTGTGGATGGACGCCGTTTTGTCCAAAAATTGGCAATTCGTGCATTTCAATGCTTAAGCGTTCACCGGACCACCGAAAAACACAGTGAAACCCTAGGACAAGCATCGCCGACGGTTCACAGTCGCAGCTCGCACCGGAACAAGCATCGTCCAGCAGCTCGACACCCCGACGAAAGGAAAGGAGAAGAAAAACGAAAAAACGGAAGAAAAACGAAAGGAAACAATGAAAACAACAATTTTATTAATGTAAGAAAACTAACATTTGGTTACAGCAAAATAAAACTTGCATGATAGCTTGTAAGTTAGGAAAATAAAGCTTAAAGCAAAAAACAAATATTTAAAAACAACATAAAATTAGCTTAGTATTAACCTCAATTGACGAGGTGTATTACTCATGCTAAGATAGTTGGAGTATGCAATAACTGTTTAGTATGATGGTATGCTGCAACGACTGCAAAGGAACCCTTAAAATATTTTAAAAAATCATTACTCCCCGATTTTAACAAACTAAAATAAACCATACAAATAAAAATAAATAACATCAAAATAAAAATCATATGCAAGAAGACAATTTAGCAAATTTATTAGAAAACTTAAATTTAGAAGACGATAATATTAGACAAATGGCACAACAACAACAGCAGGCTTTCCACCTGGAATATTTAAAAATTATACCAGAGTTCGATGGCACTCCGCATAAACTATCAAAATATGTACGCTCAGCAGAAGTTATAACAAGTCAATTTCTGGCAAATAACGCAGATCCATTTGTCAATAATTTCATTTTATCAGCGTTAGGAACAAAATTAGTCGGAAGGGCATTATTAGTCACCAGTGGAAGAGAAATTACAACATGGAACGAGTTAAAACAGCTTCTACAAAGGTATTTTGCAGACCAGAGATCCGAAAGTTTCTTACTAAGAGATTTGATGTTACTCAAACAAAGAAATGAAACGGCTCAAGAATTTTTCGAAATTTGCCAACAAATTCGAAGTTTATTATATTCCAATATCCAATTAAACGAACAGAATGAAGCTACGAGAAGAGTTAAGAAAACCCAATATGACGAATTAACTTTAAAAGCTTATTTAAGTGGATTAAAAGAACCCTTGGGCAGCTTTTTAAGAAGTATGCTTCCTGAAACTCAAGAAGATGCTATAAAGTACGTAATTGAGGAAGAAAACGTTCTTTACAGTAGAAGACATGACTCTGACTTTCAAAGAAAATTTAGCAATCATCCACAAAAGAAACAACCTGGTTTAAGAATGAACAGCAACATTACAAAAAATTTCTCGCTCCAACCCAACACCAATTACCAGTGAACAAACTTTCCAGCATTTCAATCTAACTTCCCAAACAATGTTAGACCAATGTCGTTTCCCGCTGATAGGAATAATCAATTTAGAAGACCAGTAAACCATCCGAATCCAGTGACAAGAAATGCATTTACACCTCAAAACAGACCACAACCACGTCCCACACCAATGGACACCTCTTTAGGCAATACAAGAAAAACAGTACAGCCACCACAAAGATCAAATATACAAAGACCAATTCAAAGAACCCAGCACATCAGGCAGTCAAATCAACCAAGAAATTTTATATCTGAAGAGCTTTATTACCAGGAAGACCCTGAGGAACTAGCAGAAGAATATTACGACAACGATGACAATCAAGAATATGTACAAGATTATTTAGAACCTGAAGAACCTGAGGAATACGAAGAGGAACCACAAAATGTTTCTATAATTACGAACCCCAACAATACTACTTAGCGAATGAAAGTTTTCAACTATCGGAAGACCACTTTGAAGACGACCCCCAGCTTAATAAACACTCTAAGATCATTGAATTCACCCTGCATTTATATACCACAAATAAAAGGAAACTTCTTAATTGATACTGGAGCTTCCAAAAGCTTAGTGAAACCAGAAATCGCATATAAATAAATTCAAACCGCCCTCAAATTTCATCACACAACGAAGTCGCAACTATTCAGTTACCCAACATACTTAAAACCAACGAAGATCATAAATTTCATTTATTCAACTTTGATCCCAAATATTAAGGATTGATTGGAACAGATTTGTTGAAGAAATTAAAAGCAACCGTAAATTTCACGAAAAACCTATTAGAAACAGAAACGACCAAAATTCCACTGTACTCTATTGAAGACGCAAACACAAATCTAAATTATCACATCACAGTTAAACTTAGAACTGAAAAGATAATCAAAATTCCCGTAAGCAAGAATGTTAAAGAAGGAATAATTGAACATCAGAAATTCAATCAGCACGTCCAAATCCCCGCATCTTATGTATCAGTAAAGGATTATTATGCAACTACTACCATCACTAACACCAGCGAAGAAGAAGTAACACTTATTTTAAATAAACCAATACAAATTGAGTTAGTAGAAGAAAACCCAACAGTTGAACAACTAAATTATCAATCAGAACCTTCAGAAGATTCACCAAAACCATCCAACATCAGAAAACTTCAAAGACAAAATTTGCAAAAATTACGCTTGGAACATTTAAACGAAGAAGAAAGAACTTTAATTAGTAACTTATGCGAAGAATACTGAGATATATTTTATTGCGAAGACACTCCTTTAACATTTACGAGTGAAACAAAGCACCAAATCAGAACATCCGATAACGTCCCAATTTATACGAAGAATTATCGATATCCACAAGTGCATAAACAAGAAGTAAGAACACAAATACAAAAAATGTTAAACGACGGAATCATAAGACCAAGTACATCACCATCGAGCTCACCACTTTGGGTAGTACCAAAGAACGTTGACGCATTAGGCAAACAAAAGTGGAGAATAGTGATCGATTAGCGAAAATTAAATTCAAAAACAATAGATGATAAATATCCACTCCCCAACAACTTATTAGACAAACTTGGCAGAAGTCAGTATTTTACCAGTCTTGATTTAGCATCTGGCTATCATCAGATACAAGTCCAAGAGGAAGACATTCCGAAAACAGCTTTCAATACAGAAAATGGTTACTACGAATTTTTAAGAAGGCCGTTTGGTCTCGAAAACGCAGTACCAACATTCCAACGCGTAATGGACAACATCCTGAGAGGAATTCAAAACGAAAAATACCTTCTTTATTTAGACGACATCATAATTTTTTCAACATCGTTAACTAAACACATTAGTAGGTTAAAAGAAGTATTTTCGAGATTAAGACAAACAAATTTTAAAATACAGTTAGACAAGAGCGAATTCTTAAGAAAAGAAGTTCAATATTTAGGACACATCATAACACCACAAGGAGTTCGACCGGACTCAAATAAAATTAAATCCATCAAAAATTACCCTATACCTAAAACACAAAAAGAAATTAAATCATTTCTAGGACTTTTAGGATACTATCGAAAATTCATAAAAGATTTTGCAAAATTGACAAAACCTATGACGAAATGTTTAAAGAACGGAGCTCAAGTCATCCATCCTTAAGGTAAGTTACTGTTGAACTAGGATTACGACAACGCCGCCTTTGGTATTTACACCTTGAACTCGCCTTGAACTATTTATCATTGTAGGAATAAATGGCAGACAGATAACTATAACTTTAAAAAACTAGCCTGTTATCTTATAAAACATTTAAGTGGGTTGCATCTTCAATAAGCGCTCTTTCACTTCTTTATGGCGATGCTGTTCACAAAACGTCTTTAATCGTGGATCTAGGATTGCGCTTTCACTTTTTCCAACAACACCGCCTTCGGTAGTTACACCTTAACCTTGCTTTGAGATAGCTGTAACTTTGATAGTATAAAACTAGTGTCTATAAGCTCATCATTTCAGACTTTAAAGCATTATCTTCTAAACATGCTATGACCCTAACAAGCATTTTCTTGCTGCTTCGCGGCTCCGTTACATATTCTCCCACAAAACGTGCGTCTTACGATTGCGCCTCCTGTCTTCAATAACATTGCCTTTAACGGTTACATCTTAAAAAAGAAGCCACATTACACCCTTTTATATTCCGCAGTTGCTGGAATCTTAAAAACGATTAAACCGATTCCATAAGCTTTACTTATTTCAACAAAGCATCATTTGCATTGATCTAAAGTTACATTCTGAATTTTCACGTGAGTTCAGCTTTGCATAGTGTCTATCATAGCGCTTAATTTTCCGTATACCTTTTGTGCCCTATTGCTTTTTGATCTTTTTGCAGTGGTTCAAGGATCATGATTGCTTTTCCTACTTAAGCCGTCTATTAGCAACCACCTATCATCTGATAGTAGCACCCAGTTTTAGACTCTCAAATTAATAAGAAACAAAACTCGAAACTACCAACTGGCAATATCAAAGTTAACACCTTTATCAACTAAACCTTTGGGTATTCCGAAAAACACATTAATTCTATTATAGGAGCTTCAGGCTTATATCGAGTCATTTTTAAGAACACTAACCGCCTCGGCCTGCACCTCGCCGCCCTCCCTCCACGCGTATATATTGTGCAGAGAAAGCTCTCCGATCACCTTTTAGGATATATGACTGGAGGTGCTGGGAGCAAACCTCCGCTATTGCGGAGGTCCGCCGCTTCACCTCTAGGCGTTCGCTTTGCGGTTCCGCTCGGGGCCGACGTCTGCGCTCCGACTCTTGAAACCGCCGAGACTAACAAAGCCGCGACCGCTTTTGGCGGTCGCCGGTCAGGCCAGCTCAAGTTTACAAACGCGTTGCGCACGGTTCTTGAACGCGGCAACGTCTAAGGTATTTAAACTATTACGGCTCGGGATTTGACCTTCTAACTCGGACTTAATCTTGGGTTTGGCCTTTGCTCGAGCCGCCTTTGGCGGCCGCTATTCAGACTACTTCCTGGCCGTTTCGGGTATCGCCTTTGCTGGACCTGCTTACAGCGGTCCCCGCTTCAACGTCGTCCTTGCCGTCTTAGGCTGTTCTCTCGCAGAGGCCGCCTTCGGCGACCCCGTCTCGAACTTTGTGTTCGCCGTCTCAGGCTTCGCCCTTGTGTATATTTTTTGTTTGTTTTTCTGTTCATTGACTGTAATAGTTTGGTAGCTTTAGTTTTTTTGTTTAAATCATAATTAAACAATTAGTTAGAGGTACCTGTTGTGAGTGCAAATTTATATTCGGATAGCAAAGCTCTAGTTAAAGGCGGTTTTTAGTTGTATTATACTTTAAGAAGACAGTGAATGGAATCAGGCTATTCAAGACGCATGTTAGTTGTTGAGACAATTTTAAATTTATCCAGGACGTCTCGGCACTGGATAAAATTCTTTTTATTACATAGACTGAAAAAATGAAATCAGAAATAATCGTGACTTGTATAGAAACGTGCAAAAACGATTTGCAAATTGAAAAACCTGAAACAATAGCACAATCGTTTTTATTGTCTATATATAGTTAATATTTTGTCTTGTTGGGAAGCAAAAACCTTACCTTACGCAATTTGTAATTTTATTTGCACTGTTAACATTTCAAATATCGTTGTGTGCATTTTTATTTTTATCTCAATTAGTTAATTCTTATTTTGAGTCTCGTTGCTTTTCTGCTTAATTTCGTTGCAGACCCAGAATTTTTGTGAATAACTGTAAACCAGCTCTGAAAAATAGCGATCTAGTCTGTGGAGCTTATTATTTCTAAACTTATGAAGTATTTAGCGTTGTACATCAGTAGAGCTTAAACACATCGTGTGTTCGTTTTGAGAGTATTAAGCAAAAAGTAAAAGCAATCATTAGCAATATTTAAATTTCTCCGAGATCCTAGTAGATGGTTTATGACGGAGCCTTTACTTAAACTAACCTACATTTATCGTATTGGCGCCTCTTGACTTGACTTGTTCCGATAAGTTGACAACTATCGATTTCATCGAACCCACCCGTCTTCGACCCTTTGAGCTGGCCAAGTGGCACCTAAACTTTATGTTACATTAGGATCGCAAAATTCTGTTTTTTTTCGTAACAAAGTTTAAAACAACTGGAATATTGCAAGTACTTTGAGAAATAGCCACACATTTCCGTTGCTGACACCTTCTAGAATTGCAGACTTGTTTAAATTCTTCTAAAGTGTTCATTTGAGTAATGTCTTACAATTTGACTGGTGTCAAATTGTAATTAACTTAGTAATTACAATTTTATTTCTGTCTTTGGCAAATTGAAGTTTTAAGCACTTCTTGTAGTGTTAAAATCATAATACAGACGTCACGAATAGTCCCCATCATTGAAGTAAGTAAGTATTTGAAGAAGTTTCTTTGAGTGTTGTCTAGCGTATTTGTTTTTAAAATTACAGAAGCGTCGAGATTTCATAACGTTTTTTCTTGCTTAATTCTTTACGATTTGTCACCAAACGAATTAAAATCGGTTGTATAGTTACGAACTTATACTTGAATTACCGAAAATGGCGTCTTTAGCGCAAATTCGACCTTTAATTTCTTTAATATTACAAAATTTGCTATTGTAGATTTAAACCAGATGCTCAGAAATTTTTGTTTGCAAATTATAACACCTGGTGGTTAAGGCTTCATAGTGAAGATGCCATTCTGGCTGGCTATTGGTCAGTTAGTCTTGCTGTTCCTTCCTCTGCTACCATCTGCATGTGTTGATATACCAAGAGCATTAAATCTTGATGATTAGAACAGCATTTCTTCAAATGGAACTTAAGATTGGCTTAACCAAGTTATCGGTCTTTAAAGTTTCGTTCAGTCATGTTTCCTTTCTGGTGCATTGTTGTAGCCAATTGTAAAAATAAAAAAGCGCACATACGGCATTTTATTAAAAATTTACATAATTTTTAAATAAGAAACTTTAAAGAAAAATTACAACTTAAATATTTAATATAAAAAGAAGTGCAGTGCACTACATTTAAAACGAGTAAGTCTATTGGGAACGGAATTTGTGTCAAGCACCACAACATAATTGAAGACGCAAGTGGATAAAGGATTCATGTAACATTTTTTAAAAAATTGAGATTTTTTGGTGAATAAAGGTTTTATGTACCCAGAAAGTTTTTGGGTTCAGTTTCGTAGTTCTATTGTATAAAATTAAAAAGTTACGGGATGATAAAGGATCTATGTTAATCTAATTTTAACAAAACTTAATAGATAAAAGATTTATGTACGCTTGATTTCTGATCATAGATGCCTTATTCACTAACATTTCAAATTATTGCTACATGAATTCTTTATCCATTGTAAATTGATTAGAAACCTGTAAAGATATTAACAAAATGAACATAGCACCACAATGTTAGGTTAGAAATGTATCAGTACTGATGGTTTTGTGCTCTACATTTTTATAGTTTTTACGCGATAGAAGACTTAAATGTGTGCAGTGCAAGTAAAAAATAGTGCTAATATGTCGGCAAGAAGCATGCTAAATTTAAAACTTGCAAAAGAACAGACTAATAAAGATAAGTATAAAAGTTATAGCTGCTTTTATTTAAAATATAACCTAAAAAATATTATTGCGTTTTATTCACGTTTAAGTTTTGCGGTGGTTTTTCACCGTTTAGTACAAAAAGCAAAATGATAAATTTATCTTAAACTGGCAAACAAGTATTTTCTTTTAACAGTGTCTTTCTTTTGTTTTTAGATCCCAATAGTTCAAATGGCAGCAGGAGCCTAGCCAAGAGTGACAATAATAATTCTCTAGAAAGGTTTATTAGCAAAGTTAATACTACCCCTGTAAAACAAAGTTCCTATGGTAAGTTGCGATAGTTGAAATGAAAACTTGATGAGGTACATATTTTGTTATTGTTGTTTTAGACGGCTCAGATGAGACTTCTGACAATACTGATTCTGATTAGGCAGAGCAATTAAAATTTAGGAAAAGACCCCTATCTCTCAAGTCAAATATTCTAGGGCTAGTTTATCAAATAAAAAGAAAATAAATAAAGACCTGGAAAACTTCGAAGACCAGGTAGCTTTACAAACGCCGGGAAATAATGAAAAAGAAAGTATGATAATAAGCAAAAAGGATAATACAATTAATCCTGTAAAACAGGCAGATTTAGGTAAGTTTTGCTGGTCCAATTGAAAACTTGAAGAGGTTTTTATTTTTTTTCTTTTTAGATTGGTCTGGCAACGGTTCTTCAGGTGATTATGTACCAGATACTTCAGATGAGACCTTTGGCGACAGCGACTTGGACTATTCAAAGGAACTGAAATCCAGAAAAGGATTCCTATCAACAAAATCAAGAAAGATCATTCATAATGACGTTGAAAACATTGAAGACCAGATAAAGACTTTACAAACGCTGGAAAATAAAGATAAAAGAAGTAAAATAATCAATAGTGAAGATGTAAATAAAACACTGATTACTAGAAATAATTGCATTGATCGAAAAAGTTCAAAAAAAGATATTCCAGCTGCCTGAAAAAAACATCTAGGAAGCGACAAAAGAACTTAGACAACTGGAAATGATACAAAGCAGCAAAGGCTAGACAAAAAGGAGAAAGCTATATTAACCAAAAAGGAAAGCTAGTTCCGTCAAAAAAAGTTGAACTAGGTTTCTTATGCCAAAAAGAAAAATGCACTCTCAACTGCAACGAAAATTTTGACGGAGAAGCAA
>VTPC01001576.1:0-12043 GCA_011009095.1 Ignelater luminosus
TTGCGACGAATTCCTAAGAACTGAAGAATGTATCGAATGAAATGTGCTCTAGATAACTAGAAAACAAATTTTAAAAAACGATTTGAGCGTGTGAAAATGAACATAATGTCGTAGAACGTAGTAGCCCACAATCTGAAACAGAGAAAAGAAATCTCACGTTATAAACGGTTACCATATCTTGTCTAAAAAAAAGAAATTAAACTTAACTAATTGAACAGATAGAGACTTGCATGCCATCTTCGATATTTCCCATGCGTAATAAATAAGCTTCACAACTTTGAGACTAGCCGACCCTTCTTAATTTCCGATTTGTAACGATCTTGGATATACACCGGTAGAAAGAGCTGAGGTCACGAAACATCCGGCAAATCCTCCTTTAATGCAGAATATTTAAGAGGGGTGCATTTTTCATATTTCTTTTTCGATATATTTAAAATGTTGCGGCGAATACTTGTGCTTTCTTCCGAGGGCACAGCATTGGAAGTTGAAAAAACGATCAGTTTTGTTGAAGTTCTCCCTGTTCAAATATTTTGTAAAAATAAGTTTATGCGAAGTTTCTTCTGTGAACTTGACAGAGTGTTCGCACTTTAGCAGAAATCGAGTAACTTAATGATGCGAAACAAAATCGAGATCGAGTTTTATTATTAAAGCATTAAATCATATCAGTAGTAATGCTAAAAAAAGGAGAAATCTTTTCATAAACCTGTTTATGAGCTTAAAATTTACATCCACTACATATCATTACGCATTAAAGGCAAAACAGAGACATTTTGTTGTATATTCATTATCTGCTTGTATGCCCGGCTGCTGTAAATTTGTGTTGAATAGTTGCATCATTATCTATGCATTTTGTATATAATGCTTTAATGAACGCTGCTTGTTAGCGTGGTTGTATAATATAAGGTTACAATATTGTATATTGCCATACTTACTTTTCCTGTAAATATATCAATGATTACCTCAGGTCAGGTTGGTATTTTCTCATTTTATAAAAGGAATTAAATATTTACTTTTCATTTATTAATCTGTGCGTCTGATAATCGTGAAAAAAGGTATGTACGTAGTTCTAAAAGCTGAGTAATTAACGTTGTCCATGAACCAGTGATTGTACAAAAAGAAACACCGTGTCTCCTAGATTGTATTAAACTTAAATAGAGTGGAAAGAAGAGAAGCTGCTACTCGTTTAAGAAAATGCCTTTTCTTGTTCGAGGCCATCGACAAAATTTTTATGTACATTGGGGTATAATCTCTTGATGCATCAATCTCCGTCAGGTTTTCTGCGTCAAGATCCTTTTGGCCTCGCCCATATCAAACTCAAACGACCAACGATCTGTCAAGGCGAATTGGTTCGTTTCTGTCGATAAGGTGTATTTCTAATAGCGTAGGAATTTTATGGCACCCTGTAGCGAACGCTTGTAATTGAGATTTAGAAGTTAGAAGTTCGGATTTACTTGGGGCTTATAGTGCCAGTTCCAATTAATCAAACCGAACTAACCTGTTGTCATGAACTTTTTTTGCGCATGAAGTTCTCTTCTCTCCAAGTATTTGTTTTACAGATGTTCATTTCACACACTTTGTTACTCCGGATATGGTGCGCTGTCAAATAAAACTTTTAAGTTTTTTTTTATCGAATTTCTCTCTACTGCAGTGTTGCTGCTTCCCTTTTTTTTAAGGACGGTTAATCGCAACTTTTGTTCGATTTTTAGTTCGTTAGAAAAATTACTAGAATTACCATATTGAAGCGATGCGATTTTTATCGTTTTATTTTCAGCTTCACAAAACTTTATTATGATTAATCTGTGTTAGTAACACAAGAAAACGCAAGGTTTTAGGGGGATTTCCTTTTTTTGTTGCTGAATGATTAAACAAAGCTATGGCTTTCTATAGACTCATTTTTTACGTTTCCGTTTTATTTAACATGTAGAAAGAAGCAGAATGCATATATTCAGTCTTATTATTAGGTACTAATAGATAATAGCTACGAATAACCTAATAACAATAGAGTGAGAATAACAAGTAATAAGTAATTTGCAAGGATTACTTTTAACAAGCATAAATATGTCTTAAGGAAAGTCAATAAAAAGCCCGATTTAGGTACTTTAAGAATATATAAGAATGTAATAAAGCTGTGATGTGGGTCATTTGTACGATTTCACTAAGCTTTTATTACCCTCAGATAAAAATAAGAATTTAAACCGGACTTTGGAGATACACCCTTTTGGCTATAGAGTGATTAGAAACACACCACTGGTTTATTGGTATAAATAATTATGATACACGCCATTATTTAAGTCTTAAGTTTTCGTTATTTAACAACCCTGGATGGTAGTGATGAAACAATTTATGTTTACATCGTCTGTGCATCTACATGAAAAGAGCCCTAGAAAGTCCGATTTCTTTTTTGCCAGTATCAAATAGCACAATAGGAAAAATTCAACAAACCTTGCGCTACTACGAACCTAGACATGATATAGCCAAAATAGTAAATTATAACAATAGATTTAGAGTATCGCACTCTTTCAACTATTACTAATTCATTTTGTAAAAATAATTCTGCATAAATAAACCACAGAAGGATAGCCTGTTGTATTTGAATGTACAAAAAGAAAAAGGTTGTTGATTCTTGGACGAAGTGTTTATTTGTTATCTGCAGATGAGTTTAAAATATGATGTATCTTGGCTAAGGGGTATGCACATTTTTTGGTAACCGAATTTAATTTCCTTCCGTCGAAACAGAAATGCAGTTCGCCATTACTTTTTGCAACTATCAAAACTGGACTAGCCCAAGGACTAGTGGAAGGCCTAACTTCACTAAGTTCCAACATTTTATCTAGCTCTTTGTTCAGGATCTTTAACTTATATGGTGAAATTTGGTGGTGCCTCTGTTTAATAAGTTCTACGTCTCCTATATCGATTTTATGACGTATATGATCTATCTTACCTAGTTTTTTAGAAAATGATCTCACGAAACTTTTCGATGACTGTATTAAATTCTAGTTGTTTTTTGGTAAGATCTGCTTTAGAACAAATTTTATTGATTGCCCCGACTTCGTATCTTGATCAGTGGGCAAAACTCGACTACCAACAAAATAAAAATTGATGGAGAAGTTTAGACTAACATTGAACTTCCTGCAAAAGTCTGCACCTAAAATAAAACTGTGGGAGACCGAAGGTACTACTAAAACCCTAATCACCTAATTTGATAGGAACATTTACATAGCCACTGATTTCCTGAGAACTACCATTTGCTGTACTTATTCCCAGATCCGTACACTGATAAACTTGCAAACCAGAAAGTGTTATTAAATGTAATCCTTGACCTCCAATGCAAGAATTACTGACACCACTGTCCAACAAAATCAAATAACGATCGTCCAAAAATTTCTATTGAAATATAGGACCTATTATCATTTCACTTTCTGACTAGAGTCATGTCGGATTTCTTGTCATATGATGTGGCTTTTTCAAAAACTTGAACTGGGACCTTACAAAATTTCTTGACGACATCTAACCATTGCTGCCATTCAGAACAATCTACACTAAGGTTAATTTTAGTTTGTTGACCCACCAACCAGGGATGTGATTTTCTAATTCTGGGAAGAAAACGAAATTTTTTATTATAAAATTTTGGGTTATTATTGTTGGCCGACTCAATTGCTAAAAGTTGGAGAACACAGCGACCTATCTTGTGATTCCCTTGGAACCGCTTTTTGAGCAAGTTGAACAATTAAGTCTGATGACTCCCAATTTTCCGCAACCATGGCATACTGATTCTAGGCGTTTCGCCCCCTTACAATCGCGTTAGATATGACCTACCGCATTGCATTTCCAACATCTCAGAAACTTGCTTATTTGGTCTGGAAGACTTGAGACGCGCACCTTTATCGTCATTTGTTGTGCTACAAGCTGAACTAGGGGTTGCTCGCGGGAAAGAACAAACGGAATTTTGATCATCCAAATGATAAACTAAGTCAGGTTCTAAGGATGAGATATTTCTTCTCGGAGGTGGAACAAATTTGGCTTTGGCTAACTCAGCTTTCTCTAATGCACGACAAACTTCACCAAGTCTAGTGATATTAGGAATATCCTGTAATGCTAAATGGGATTGATAATCTGGTAATAAATTTTTCCTAATAATCCTTAGCATTTCCTCTTCGCTGGCGATCTCAGATAGACAATTAAAAAGATTTTCCATTATGAAAATATAAATAACTACTCGCTGGCTATGACCTTGGGTTCTAGAGAAGATTTCCTGCTTAAGTTGCTTGTCAAAATCTGACGGTAGAAAATCTTTTCTAGGGGCCTGAACTAAACTATCCCATGAATTGAAACGATTTTGTCTAGCTTGCGATCTGAACTATTCTAAGGCTAAACCTTTGAAAATATCCGAAGAAGACTGATAAAGTTCCTCTTTAGTGCAATTTCTAGCGACCCCCAGTTCTTCGATGCGCTGTAAAAATGAGTTAACTAAACCTTTAGCCATAGTGTCCTCAAAAGATATATCCCACTTAAAAACTGGAGTTACCTAAAGTTTCACCTTTTCTATGTTTTCGCACAACTTCATTCAAATCCTTCTCTAATACAGAAGCCGTAACAATGTTATCGCCCCTATAAACAGAAATGTCATCATTTACATCATTCGGAAAACGATGTAATCTACCTATAATGTGATTAATTCTACTATTTAAGCGATTGTAAACGTCTTCGTTGATTCCATCATAATTATCAACTAAATCAGTTGGGAATTTTATACTCTCGTCAAGCTCCGCTTTCTTACTATCGAAGTCAAAACTTTCGAGTACGTAAATATGGACATCGGGCCTCACTATATCCTTTGCAACTCTCTACGAAGATAGTTCCTCTTAATAGCAATATTAACTCGTTCGGCAGCTATTTCCCCAATCTTCAATTCATAATCCAGTTCAGGGACTCTAAGATGATAGGGATCAATATTATAAAAACTTTTTGATTCCATATTTAAGCTCTACATAAAAAATGCAACTCTGTCCAAATTCGCAAAACTATTATCTTCCTTGAAGAAACCGTAATAATTAATATTACTATACATTCCCTGTATTACTATTAAGTTATTAAGGTGGAAACCCAGTGAAGCTACAGTAGCTCAGGTATGTTTCTCCTAATCAAAAACTTTTACTAGTTTAATCAATTAAGTTTGTTATTGGTCTACATTTACAATATCTTTGTTCACAAAACCATTGAAAGGCAGATTGTGCACTTAAATTCAAATATGATATTGCGATGCAACCTTACTGCTACTTAGACATAAATCAATTATATTTCGCGCTATAGAAATTAATTACACTTACGGTTTTGTTCTTAATGAGGACTGTTAATGATGTAAGTTGTACTTATTTTCGGATAAACCTACTAGATGGTGAGCTGACCCTCCTGGGAATGTCGGGGTGAATGGAAACTCCTAAGTATCCAACAGCTACTATATACAGAAGCTGGACAGCAACTTTCTGGACCAGCCACATAATACTCCCAATTTATGTAAGGGGAAGGTCTAGGTGGCAAGCAAAGAATCGTGATCAAGACGATACGGTAAGACAAAGAGGCCTGAAGAATTTGACACGAAACTGTGAAGCTTAATAAGGATTAACTATGAAAGCATAAGACGAAAATACAATTAAAGCGAATGGGAATTTACCTTAGATGTTTTTAGGCCTCACACAGAAAAATTATATACCGATGACGGAAAGTTTAACTTTCTCGCACAAATTCAAAAAGTCTTCTTCCGTCATTGGAAAATAAACCAGCCTGTTCCCCTCTTAAGGTATTTCCTACTAATATTTGGAGAAGTATGTTCACCTTTCTCTGCACAATACGTAACGAATAGAAATGCATTGGAATATGAAAAAGAATATTCCAGGGCAGTTGATGGAATCTTAAATCATCGCTACATCGATGATTATTATTGGACAGCGTGGACACGAAAGAAGAAGCAATTAAACTGATTACCGAAGTAATTACAATTCATGCAAAGGCTACCTTCAAACTAAAAAATTGGGTAACCAACGACGGGGAAATATTTACCAATATTCCAGCTAAATTGCTGGAAAATTTGGAAATAAAAGGTCACAGAGTTTTATTAAAAGTAGGCGAAAAACATATTTACCAAACACTAACAATTTTTCAGGTTGAACTTCTTTAATAAGCTCAACAGCACATATGTTGAGATTTATTTACTGCTGTAAAGAAAAAAGAAGTGGTCGAGATACATTCAAAGGTGAATTGGAAATTCAAGAACTGCAAGCAGCAGAAAAGTTATAGTGTAGTGAGGCACAAAGACGGTGTTTTGAAAAAGAAATCCAAGAAGAATGTGAACAAGAACAGTAAGTTGTATCAACTTTCATTTACCTATAAAGATAGTTTAATTTGCATGAGGGATACAACTGATACATTCCCAGAACTCGGGGATGAAACCAAGCATCCTATAATATTGGGAAAACACCGGTGTACAACACTTCTTATAGAGAATTATCACAAGAGATTTAACCATGCAGGACTTCAAATGGTGTTGAATGAAATTCGACAAAGATTTTGGATTATTCAAGGAAGAAGAATAATAACCAAACGCAACAGTTAGCTGATAAATTTATCAACACTAACCAACAACACTAAGCGGTTTCAAGGAAATAGAAACTTAAAAAAAGACGACTTAGTAATAATTTGTGCCAAATTCTAAGAGCAAAATGAAATGGGACAGTTACCCTCAGATAGGTTAACAAGACCTTTAAGAGCATTTACATATATTGGAATGGATTACTTTGGGCACGTGAACGTAACCATTGGAAGAAGAAGAGAGAAACGGTATGGCGTTTTATTTACGTGCTGTACATTTAGAATTCACAAAGTCTTTAACAAGAGATTCGGCAATATTAGCAATCCGAAGATTTATGGCTAGAAGAGGTCAATCGAAAATTATTTGGAGGGATAATGGAACAAATCTGAGATCAGCTGAGAAGGAACTTCGTGGAAATCTACAAAAGCTGAATAAGATAAATTTAAATAGGAATTTATAGTTAAAGAAATAGAATGGAAATTTATTCCTCCAGCAAGTGCTCATATGTGGTGAGCCTGAGAATGAATGGTGATCCAGAAAGTTTAACACCCAATACTTTTCTTATTGCAACAAGCAGTATTTTAAAGCCATCTAGAGTCTTCAAAGAAAAGGTTGATTTGAAGAAACAATGGCAGCTATCGCAACAGTTAGCTGATAAATTTTGGAATCGTTGGTTTCAAGGAAATAGAAACTTAAAAAAAGACGACTTAGTAATAATTATAGATCCGATCAAACGATTTCTGAGAAGATCCTCAAACACACTGATAGAAAACCATTGCTAACCATAATATTTTCGAATAAAGTGTGAATTTTTATCGCTCCAAATAGGCGTGTTATGTGTATTGGTTATTCCATCCTGTGTAAAGGATCACTCGACAGAAACAACTGGAACTGTCCTCAATTTTGTTGGAGAACCAATGACAAAATTCAATTTTACGTGGAGCATCCGCGGGTTGTACATGGTATGAATACCACTCAGGCTCACATAGTTCTCCAAACCATATAATGCGATGGCTTAGCTGTAGGGCAAGTGTGTTGTACTAATCTGTGGATGTTCTGAATCACTACTGTAAATGCCTAGCAGTAGGAACATTTCTAGCGTGAAATCTCTCTTGATACAACCGGTGAGCAGCCTCTGCATTTCCATGAGCTTCGCCATAAATCGTCACAATGTGAATTTCGTGCATACAGGTTGAAATTTGTCCTTCATCGACTTCCTACTGTAGATAAATATCTTATCTCTGGAAGGTTACAAGAACTTTAAACAAACAAAAAGGAATTGAAATCTGTATTCACATAGATGTAAGTATCAGAACACAAATAGTCATCTTGGCATTTATAAATACAACGTAAATAAGTTGCTTTCTCTGAAAATACTAATTTTTAATCTTGCTTAAGATTATACGTTCTACAAAACTACGTAGCTTTCCTAGAAATCTGCTCTTTACATAAAACAATTGTTGAAAAAATAGAACTTTAGGATAAAGATTACGTAAGTATTCAGTCTAATTATTTAGTTGGATTCATTATACGAGGATGATCGAAGAAGGAGCAACTTATTTATGTAAAATTATCTAGCCTTCTTTTGTTCGTTCTCTATTTTGTTTATTATTGGTAAGGGCCTAGAAACGGACCAATTAAATACGTTTTGGAATGCTTAGCTTTATTTAATACCCGAAATAATATGTTTCTTTACGTACAGTTACATTTTTGTTTGCTCAATTTGACAAGACAATTTAGGTTCGCCGTTAGCTAATTATTTGATCTAAGTCGCTGATTTCAAAAAGCAAAATTATATCTATTTTTCGATTATTAAACGAATCAGTTTGATATTGCTTTGTATATTACAAGCCAAATTGTTAAGTGTTTTAGAGTGATTAAGGTAGGGTCATACATCACCGCACATACTGTAATCAACGCGGGACAAGGTAATTTCAATCTTATTGTATCTTGTGTAATTCTTCACAGCAAAAGTTTTTCAAATGTTAAAGTTAATACGCAAGATTGCAAGGCAAGTTTGAGTTTCTGTATATGAATAGACGTTAATGGATTTCAGACCTAGATGAACTGTACCATACCTTATCCAGAATATTACTATTACGACCGCTTTAACATATTTATTGATGAAATTCATTAATTATGAATAATTATTTATTATGATTTGCCTATTTAACTCTTACATAATTAATGATCGCTTGGACAAACTTAATTATGTACTTAAATGTGAATACACTGTACTTTGAGTAAACTTTATTTTGATTTTATGAGTACTATTCGAATAATTAATTATAAACATTTACGTAAAGAGAAAAAAGCTAAAGAAAGCGTTAAGATAGAATGCGCAGTTATTGCATAAATATGCATATGAGGTCTAAATACCTCAGCGCCCTGTATAAACATACCGTGTACTTACTACCTTCTAAGTTAAACAATGAAACTGTTCTTATTTCAGCGTCATAAAAATATCCCGGAAAAAGATCAAATATCGCATCTTTCCTTTTTCCTTTCTGTCCGATAAATATAACTTCCACGTTCAATTAAATTATTGTGTGGCTGCTCATAAATTTATATCAAATTTGCTGAAGGCAATTTTTGTTGATTCCTTAATACTTGAAGAATTCTCTAGTTTCAGTAATAAACACTATAATTCAATTTTACATAATTAGAAACTTAACGCCAACTTAGAATAGCTAGGTATTTTCTCGTCAATGTTCAAGGTACATTGCAGGAAATGCAAATATTGAGCAAAATACCCAAAGGATCACATTCAAAGATAAATAAAGCTGTCATATAAACGAAGTTATCCTATAACCAGCAAGTTGCCGCAACTTCTCGCGTCGGTGAAATAAGATCGTCTCTTCACAGTCCAAAGCATTCCGTTGCTTGAACTACTGAAATTTATAAGTTTCAGGAGGCGGTGACTTCGTAAATCTGGATTTGACTTTATATTCTTAAATTATAGGTAATTCTAAATACAAAAGTTTTGTTCTTCGAGTTGTGTCTCGGTTTTATTTTAAGGTCAGATAAAATATCGACTTCTATATTAGGCCATTAAATTAAAATAGCTCTCTGAAGAATACAAGTTTTCAAACAAAAACCGCCGATAATGTTTCTTTTTTTCCTAAATTTCTACTACAAAGAAAGAATAGCCTAAAGGTGGAAGTTTTATTGAAAATTTGCGATATATAAGATTGCTAAATCGATCTTTAAACAAACCCCATAAAGTTTTCTTTAAAAATAACAAAGTTTTTTTGTTTCGATTTGCTCGCTTCTGAAACATACAACACAAAGAATACCGGCGAAAGCGTAAAACGAAAAGGAAATTGTGCAAACTGAATATTAAAAAGTGTCATAGTTTAACGGGGTGGAAATAATCTGCTGACTCGAAAATGTGTCGCCAAGTCGTTCGCGTAATTGGAATGTTTCAAGTTAAAGTTATTAACAACTACATTATCTATTTTTGCTTTACCAGGGCAAACACTTACTTTATTGCGTTGATGTTGGAAGAAAAATTTTTATTAACGGCATTAAATGGCTCTCGATAAATCTGTAAACGAGAGTCCAACTAATAGTTCCCATAAATAAACGTCAGGAAAGGTTTTTAACACGCCATTCGGCAGAAAGTAGATAAATGTGAATATCCCATTATTTATAACCACATGCAGAAGCGTCTCTGCAGGAAGTGCATAGAGAATTTGTTTGAAAAGCTCGCGTGTTACCCCTATAATCGAAATCGTTCTTTATCTGTTTATAATGTGTAACCCATTTCCGTACGAATTCATTTGACTTTTTCATACAACGCGCTGCTGCTGCACAACTTAATTTTGGTTCCTTGCAGTGGATACACAAAAATGCAGCTTCGTGACGTTTAATGTATGCAGTACTCATCTTAAACACGTGGTGATCACCAGCCTAACTGCAGTGAAATCAGTGGTGGCAACCTCTCACGGTTCAATTTTTCTCAGGAATATTCCAAGTATCCCTTAAATTTTCCCTTAATTTTAAAATTACCTTTTTTTTATATAAATGGCTTTTTATATGCTGAGCTTTACTTCTTAGAGCCGTGCCGGTCCGACTGGTGACAAACTTGACGGGGCCCGAAAAAAACCTGGTAACTTTTTGATCGATCCGAACGCTCCAACAGGCCGGAGGCCCGAATGGTCCAATATGCCGAACCAACAGATTCGAGGAGCCCGAAGGGCCGAGAAATCCAAAAGGCAAAACAGACCGGTATGACCCGACAGGCTCGAGTGATACAAACGGCTCGATAGACCCGAAGGGCCTAGACATCCAAAAGGTTTACATTTTTTTTAATATTTTGGTGGCAATATCAGGCTACGTACGCGTTTCAAAAATAAACTAAAAGAAAGATAAGAAGAAAATCAATACAAAAACAAGAAGAAATTCTGAGTAAAATCTTAAGAACACGTTTGCTTTTCGAGTTTTGTTGTTACTGCATCTCATCCTTTATTGTAGGAAAAATCTGCCATTCTCTCAACACAAAAGCGAGAATTCTAAAAACCATAGTGGGACTTCAAGTTTCAGGCACGACAGGACAGAATTTGGATTGGATTCTAGATTAGCTATATCGAATTCCGTAAAAAACACGGTTTGCCAAACAATTTAGTTTGTTAACACATAATTCATATAGGGCGTCCGCAAAAGTCGCCACTAAATTTAAAAGGTATGTAGATTCCATACCCAAAAACAAGGAAACAGATTTCTAAACTAAATGTTTCATTGATTAAAGTTGCCGAAGATACCAGGGCTGTTGAAGGCATCAATCTCTTCTTCATCCGGTTGAATGGTAATTTGGTAATCATCGGTGATCGTTACGGTAGTGAAGTTTGTAGCCGACTTGAGACTCCTGATCCAGAACGGTCTCTGGAGCTGTATGTTGATTTCCAGTTCGTGAACTAAAGGCTAGTAAAAAATACCAACGCAGGACGTTATTGAATAAATGCCATAAAATTTAAAAAATTAGAGAATAGTGAACACTCGATTTGAATTAAGCAATCCCTGATTGAAATATATTTTTATGTCTAAAACAGTCTGACAGAATCGGCAATGCTACGATCAAGAACTCCTATGTACAACTTGCTGGATTTGAGCATCCTTTCGCATTCGTAAAATGCATTCCATTGGAAGAAGAAAGCGATTGAAGTTAAACCAGGAATTGTTGCGGCAACTGCTAATGGATTAGGAGGAACTGAGTCATCCAGTATAAATAATACTTGCCTAAGTAATAAGATACTTAATCCTAGACTTAAAACCTGAAAAACGTTTTCGTTTTCTCAGAGATTTAAAAAGTTACGTGCCGGGGAACATTTGAAGTATGTTTGTTCTTCAGAGCAATAAATCGATTCATTGTTCTGCTAAGAAGTAGTGTATCCATAATTAATAAATTTACAACATCTGCATGCATGTACTGAACAAATTCATTATGTCAATGTAGAA